>JANHFX010019579.1:0-17072 GCA_027560015.1 Chloroceryle amazona
GTTGTATATTCTTTGTTTTGGGCATCTTCCGGTAGGGAGTATTTGGTAAGTGTGACAATTTTTCAGAAGAGCCCCTGAACCCAGTCCAATACAGCCACCTTTCCAGTAGGTTGTGTTGAATTGCACTCGGCACCGTGTTCTTTATGAACCCAGGCAAGGTGTGATCTCCTTGTTCAGATGTAGTCCTGTCTGCAAAGTGCTGCATAGACTTAACCTAAGAGACAAATAAACTTAAAACAGCTTGATATTTCTAAATTAAAATACTACATGTTGCACTCTGGCTTCTGTTTCCCAAGTCTTGATCCATACGAAAAATAAAAGTATAACCTTTTTTATTTTCCCATCTTATTGCTATGAGAGGTAGGAGCTGTTTGTAGGAAGGAATGCTGGTGAAGTGTTCTCAACTAAGTAGACAGGTATGGTATAAAGAACAGACTGTTTGGTGGTGTGATTTTATTTTTATTTTATTTTTTTTGGGGGGGTGGGGGTATATTTTTGGGCTTGTGGGTTTGTTTTTGTGTTTTTCTCCTTCTTGTCTGGTTATTTAAAATTGACAGCAAAGGCTGTCTTGAAAGCTGTTTTTCCACAATGCCTAGCTGAAATGAGGCATGTGAAATACCTCAGCTTTGCTTCTGTGGCATTTTGCCTGAGACAGTAGCACTGAAGGTACCCTAACTTTTTCTAGCAAGTATCAGAACCATTAGTTCTTGTCAGATTCTCGATGGCTTGGTTGGCCTGTTAAACATCATTCAAAGCAGTCTACAGAACAAGAAGTGTTTTTTTCTTTTCCCCTGTTTTTTTTTTTTTTTGCAGTCTTTTGTACTACCTGAGATGTCTTGCAAAATAGACTTAAGAACATGTTAATAGATTTCGTGATTAAAAAGTGTGGTTGTAGGTATTTACCCATCATAGACTTCTAATTCTTGCTAAATAACTTCCACTTGTGTGGAAGTTTCCCTGCCTCAGGATGGATTGTCAGCAGTCATTGAGAAAGGAGAAATAAGTGGGTGGTTGGACTGTTATGTTTGTTTTTGACAGCCATGTTTGTGCATAAAGAGTAGGAAGAGCCTCTCTTTACAAACAAGTGTTATGGTGCAGCATAAATAAATATTTAAGTGACAAAAGGGTTCCACTACAATAGAAAACTTCTGAGGCTTTCTGTACCTCAGCACCCAGGCATTAGGAATACATTTTTCTTTTTCCCTTTCTCTGTAAACAGCAAGCATTTGTTTGTGGCTGGTGAGAAGAGTGTATGTGTGCTGATACTGACAGGAGCTAAGAGAAATTCCTTCTTTAAGTTACAGTCATCTTTAAGTTACAGTCGTCTGTACAAGGGTGTTGCGTAGATGATGTTCCAAGAGTCAAAACAATGCATCATTAACTCTCAAGTTTATGAAACAGTTGAAAACCACTTATGGAGAAGCTGAAATTTAAGCTGGAGTGGCCTAGCAAGCTGATTTGGAAAGGCAAATTCTGTTAAATTAATAGCGAGACTGAGTGATCAGTGAACACTTTGGACATGCTGGCTGAAGACTCTGTGAGATTCTGTTGCTGTAATTTATTTTATTTTTTTTTTCCCTGTAACACTGCATTGCATTTTGGTAGAAAATGACCCAAACCCAATCTACAGATACAGCCTGACTTGCCTCTTGTGTGTTTCAGAATTACTGGTTATAACGATATGCTGGGGATAGAGTGTACCCTAGGCAAGGTTGCTGATGGTATGAAACTGGGAGGGCTGGCTGATGCACCAGAAGGCTGTGCTGCTAGCCAGTGAGATCTGGACAAGCTAGAGAGCTGGGTGAAGATGAATCTCATGAAGTTCAATAAGGACAAGTGTAGAGTCCTGCATCTGGGGAGGAGTAACACCACTCACCAGTACAGGTCAGGGGTCCTCCTGCAGGAAAGCAGAACCATGGAGAAAGACCGTGGAGTCCTAGTGGATAGTAAGTTATCCACAGGAGAGCAGTGTGCCCTTGTGGCCAGGACAGCCAATGCCATCCTGGGTTGCATTCAGAAAACTGTGTCCAGCAGGTCTAGGGAGGTTCTGCTCCCCCTCTGCTCTAGTGAGACCACACCTGGAATACTGTATCCAGTTTTGGGATCCCCAGTTTAAGAGAGACAAGGATCTACTGGATAGAGTCCAATGGAGAGCTACAAGCATGATTAAGGGACTTGAGCATCTCCCCTGTGAAGACAGACTGAGAGAACTAGGGCTGTTTAGTCTTGAGAAGAATGAGAGGGGACCTTATTAATGTGTATAAATATCTGAGGGGTGAGTGTCAAATGGAAGGAGACATTTTTTTTTTCTGTAGTGCCCAGTAATAGCACAAAGAATAATGGGTATAAACTTGAGCATAGAAGGTTCCACCTCAACATGAGGAACTTCTTTACTCTGAGGGTGACAGAGCACTGGAACAGGCTGCCCGGAGAGGTTGTGGAGTCTCCCTCTCTAGAGAATTTCAAAGCCCATCTGGATGTGTTCCTGTGCGACATGTCCTAGGTGATCCTGCTTTGGCAGGGGGGTTGGACTCAATGATATCTAGAGGTCCTTTCCAACCCTTAACATTCTATGATTCTGTGGTTCTGGGGAATGTGTACTTAGGAACACTTTTGTGTGAAGAACACACAACAAGGGAAAGGCAAAATAAGATTTTTTTTTTTTTGGAAGTGAGAACATGTTGGATGAGAAAAGAGCTTTTAGTCTCTTAGTATAGTTGTAATAAGGTTAGTAAAAAAATGTATATGTTTCTATTTGCATTTTCCTTTTTAGCAAATAAGGAAACACATGATTTCCTTAAGGAATAAGTATTCACCTCCTCCCTTTTTTTTTTTTTCTTTCTTCAAGTTGCTTCATATATAACTGAATACAATGAGAGAATAAAATTAATATTTATTGGTGACTTGGACACAGAACACACATAAATTGCTCTTTGTTTTGTTGTGATTACTATGGTGGCAGAGCAAGATTATTCAAGTATATGGAAGAGAACTCCCTGTACCTCTTCTTATGGGCTGGTGCCTAAGGATCTCTGACAGTACTCTTTTTCTAACATTTTCACATATATTAAAGGCAGGCTACAATTTGGAACATCTACAAATGTTTTCTTTTCATGAAAAATGGGACATAAAAGCAGAAAATGGTTTTGGCTGTGCAGAAATGGGCTCGAAAAGAGGTATAGTATGGTCAGCAAAAAAATGGTAAATAATCCCCAACTTAGAGTATGATGAGACTTTGACTAGTTAGCTCCTTTTAGGCTTTTAACTGCTTAATGATAAAGCACAAATAGAGACCTTTCTGTTGTGCCAGTAACAGTGTCATCAAAGCATGCATTTAGAAGCTAAAACTTGGTAATTTGAGACCAAACCAACTAACTATTGCATTAAAACCAGAAGTACCTTTTCAAATTATGTGTTAAGTATAATTTTATTCTGTAACTTCAAATATTTCATGGTGATGACCAGCACATGTAGCTGTATATGTCTGTTGTTTATCTTCCAGTACTTCTGAAATTAAATGGCTTTTGGCAAGACATAAAAAAGCTGTATCTTTCTCTCCCTTTTTCTCTAAGATCTTAGTGGCTCTATAACAACTCCAGATGTTAAGTTAAATCTTGGAGGAGAATTCATCAAAGAATCTACTGCAACTACATTCCTAAGACAGAGAGGGTATGGCTGGCTTCTGGAAGTGGAAGATGATGACCCAGAAGATAACAAGCCACTCCTGTATGTTATAATTACTTTTGGGTATCTTTATTAGTCGTGTAGGAAAAACAACTTGTAGTTTCTCAAATTGTCCCACAGCCTTTTGCTTTGACTAGAATTCTGTGCTACAAACTGCTTTTCCAATGAGTGTTTTCTGGTATAGGAATGAAAACATTGTTTCTTGTTATTGGTTTTATTTTTAGGGTAAAAGAGAACTTTGGTCTTCACTGTGGTGGAAGAAGGAAGTAGAAAGTGAAATCCAATTCTATTATTCTGTATAAATATAAAGAAAGCCTTTTATGGCTTTTTTTGCTCTTATCTGTTGATCTTGTAAAGGTTTAAAAAATGATTTATTAAACTGTATTCTTTCTATCTTTTGCACTAATGTTGCGAGTTTCTTAATGCTTTCTAAAGAATTGGAGGTTAAGACAATTCTGTGGAAGGATTCATGTTAAGTAATCTAACTAGCTTCTGTCATGTACTCTGAAGTAAAAATACTTGTGGATCGTGCTTATTACAGTAGGAATGATAGAAGCAAGGTAGCACAAACTTTATAGTCTTTGCTATCTTACATTATAAAATTAGATTAAAAAGGTATTAGTATTGAAAGACAAAAATGTCCGTAAAACTGAAACTCTCTGCATCCCTTGTTCTCTTCACAGAAACATAGTTGGCTGAAGAAAGTTTGTATCTTAAGCTTACTACACTGTGAGTGAAAGAACCTGGGTCTTAGTGCTTGTTCTGCACCTAAGCAACATTATTGTCAGTGATTTCCTGTGTGAATGAAAAATTATACTTAAAAAAAATAAAAGGAAAGAGCTGGAGAGTGCTCTGGAGAACTCAAATGAGTGTTGGTAGAGAAAAGGTGTCTGGAGAGCTTAATAATGATACTGCTACTTGAAAAGTACTTTAAAATGTGCAGAAATGAATAAGCCTGCTCTGTAAACTTCTTTTAATTAAGAAACAGAATGGTCTACTGAGGTGACAACATAAGAATTCCTTCTTTTGTGTAACCTTTTTATACCACAAAAATAAAATTTGTGATTCAAAGACAGGTAGGTGTTCCAAGTTGCTGATCGTTGGAAGTGAGGAGAACGTGCCAGGGAAATAATCAGTTTGTGGCAAACAGGATGAATATAGTCATCCTAAAGGAGAAGACCTTAATCTGACTTTCGTGTAGCAGTTTTTATGCGGTTCTGATTACTCTCAGAGGATGTGTTGTAATAAAGCCTTGTAAGCTGAATCCTATTAAGGATTTAAAGAGTATCAGCCAGCTAAGGGAAGCTCACCAATGCAGTGCTACTGTGTGTTTTGTTTTATAGAGTAAGATTTATTTTTTGGGGGGGTTCTTTTCTTTCTCATTGGTCAACCTTATTCCCAACACTTTTTCATGTTTCCTGTTATAGCTACCATCATGTCTTAGGTGAGGTAGCAGCCAGCTTCATGTGAAACTGTCAGAAGCCCTAAGTAATGACAAAGAATTATTTCCAGACAGGAAATATTTCTGTTACATGGTCTTCAGAGTAAAATACAGGAATGTTATATCCTGTTTAGATAAATGGAGGAAAATAGATCCTTCTAGTCTACTCCTTATATTCTAGGGTCTGATAAATAACAATTTTTGTTATTTAGTTACAGGTTGGTAATACCAGTTACTGGAATAGCTTCAGTAGCAGCAATCCTGAAATTGTTTTGAGAAACAAAATGAGCTGTATTTAATATGGTTTTTTTTGGTGAATCATGTCTTTTGCATTTATTTATTGCCTCAGCTTTTCTGAGGAAAAAGCCGTAAATCAAAGCCTTGTACAAAACTTTCATAAACGGACTTAGCATTTTTCTACACTGTGTTCCTCAGTGTAGAGCAGAGGGATATCTGCCTGAAGTCTCTTACAACTTTTCAGAGCTCATCAGTCATGACTGCATAAGGAAGACACTAGTATGCAGTTCTGTCTTAAGGTTCCATGCATAAACTTTAAGAAGTGCAATTGCCTATTACTTGGAAAGTATTTTTCCTTCCCATTAATGCTAGGACAGTCAAAGCAAGGTGTATCAGTTGAGGGTATACTATGCAGAACTCTTCGGGTTAATTTGCAGCTTCTTATAGATAGTTTGTAGCAGGGAGTGGAGAAGGCAATTAGAGAAGAGCAAGATCTGTTAGAAGTTGTTGCTAGTTTAATTGCCTCTTATTTATTTATACCTCTACTGGAAACAAGCCAGTAGTTAAAACAATTGGCATAAACTGGTCTACTGGAAGGTACTGTTGTTGCAGCAAGTTACACATCATTTTATTATTAAAAAAAAATGGCTTTACCTGATGTATTTTGAATATCTTAGGATTAGTGAACATAAAGGTATTATTTCGTGTAGAATGTGAAATAGTGTTTTTCAGAATAACAGTGCTCATGACAAAACTGCTCAGCATAGGAATACCTCAATGTCCTATTTTTGTGTACGCACATCTTTGACTTTTAAGTAGCTAAAATTGTAGGAAGAGGTCATGTGTTCCTGCATGTCAGAAAATAAATCTATTGTCTTAATGTAGACTGCTAGGTTATGTTGTGTATGTTTTCTATTCTCAGTCATGTAATTGATTTTTGAGTAATTAATTATATCTAACTGTGTCACACCAGTTACTGGATGTGGGATGAAGGTGTGGTGCTGTTTTGTTGTGGCTTCAGAAACCGGTGACGAGCGACTTGCTATATAATCCTACTGTTTGCCCCCTTACTTGCTTTTTAATGTTCTCTTTTATTACTGTGGTGTATAGTAATGGTCTCTTGCTTTACATTTTCAGGGAAGAACTTGATATTGATCTGAAGGATATTTACTACAAAATTCGATGTGTGTTGATGCCTATGCCATCTCTTGGGTTTAACAGGCAGGTAGTAAGAGACAATCCTGACTTTTGGGGTCCTCTGGCAGTTGTCCTCTTCTTCTCAATGATTTCATTATATGGACAATTTAAGGTATGTAAAGGCCTTATACCTAATAAGAAATCTAAACTAAATCTGGGAACATGATTGCTAAGCAACTTGCAGTCTTATAAAGTCTTTCCTTTACATAATAATGTGGAGCATTTCAAATGCTGTTTCTCAAGTTAATATTTAGAAAGGCATCAATAGGAGATGTATTAATAGCCCATGGATAAGTTAATCATGATGAAATGTCAGATTTGTTTTTATTCAGTAAAACAAAGGACAGATGTGGTTTCTAGTAGAAACAGATTGATACTAATGGGTTTATTAGTCAATGTTCCAATTTCATTGTGACCTTTTGTTAATGTGGTTTTTATTACTAAAAAATGTTACTCAAGAACATTTGTCTTGATGCCATAAGTTTTAATTTCCTGACAAATAAAGCTACTTGTTTAATTCATACTATATTACTGCTGTTATCTGGTATATTTAATCTTCAGTATTGCCATTTGTTAGTTTATCCTCTGTGCTCAATTACAGTCAAACAAATTTCCTCTGGTCAATAGACTTTTTTCCATAATTCCTTTTTGAACTCCAGGGTGAATAGCTATTCAGAACCATTGTACCAGTTTAACTGGCTTTCATAAACACCATTTAGCTTTTTTCTTTATGTTCAGATTGAAATGGAGAAGTGACATCATTTATGTTCACATTTGGATGTGAATCTTTATGAATGTATGTGTAGTTACAGTTGCTTTAAATACAATGTGGTATAGCAATAAGCCACTTGTAAAGTAGCAGAATGTGCTTATGCAAAGATTTTTGTGAATGGTGAGATGAAATCATTCACTTTGCAACCTCTGTCTTACATATGATGTACCAAATGCTGACTAAAAACTTCACTTTCAGTATCTTGTTTATTTGAGACTTGGAGTAGACTAAACCACTGTATTATTCAGGTCTTCTGAGTGGACCACTTAGCTGTCTCCTAGGCAAAGCAAGGACCCTTCCTTGACCCTGTGACAGATAAACTACCTCTTGCAGTTTGTGTACCTACTGTACATGAACAGTGGGGCTAACGTTTCTTAGAAATGGTGAATTTACCCTACTGATGTAAGAGTACTGTATATGTGTGAGGAGGGGAAGCTAGTAGCTAGCAAGAGGATGACTGACAGCAACTAGACTGCTGAGTAGTGGGCTGTAAACTGTAGAGAGATGAGCATTCATCCTTTAAGACTTTAATCTGGCCCTCTTCTTATAGACAGTGGGAGAAAGCAGGAATTAAAAGGAGGCCATGTGCTATTTTCACAAATAGCATAAAGTCATTATATTTATCTATCTTTTTAAGTGGTACGGTGATTTTTATTTTAATTTTTTAAATCTGTTTTTATCTTATTTGATTCTTCTGGGAATCTGGAACTTTAAATTGTACAAAATACTGAATTGCATACTAACTTAATTTTTAAGTTCAGCCATTGTATGTTTGGAAATACTGAGACTGGACTGATACTGTTTCCGTACGAAAAGGTATTTTAAAAGGGAAAGCTTCACTTCTAATTCTTAGAGTTGCTCAACTTCAAGAATAGCTAAGTTACTTTCTCTGGTTTAACAAAACCTTCAATGTTTTTAATATCTCTTCAGTCTAAGAGCAGTACAATGAAAGAAGCAAGAAAAAATGGCGGACTGTCCCAGGAGCTTGGGGCTGCTTATTAAGTTGTAATCATCATCAAGTTCTACTGAGAGTTAAAGTCCTATGTCGTCTTCTGAGCATTCTCAGTTTGAGTAAAGAATAAATCCTTATGGATTAAAGTAGATTTCCAACTCCTTGTATTGGTTGGGATGACTTTTAAAAGCTGTCTGAGACAACGTTTTCTAACGGGGATGATGTGAAGATGTTTAGCTAGGGTGGTCTTAGCTTTAGTTTAAACTCTTCCTCCTCTTCTACAGTACTGTATACATTACACATACATTCCATGTTCACAAAACATATCATAAATGGGATTCTGTAAATGTAACCTCTGAATTTTATTCTCAAGTTGCATTGTGATATAATTAAAACTATTCTTGCTGCAATTCAGAGTTCAGGCTTTGCATAATAAAAACCTTGCCTGCAGTGAAAGTGATTAACAGAAATTATCTCACTATGAAAGTGATTAATACAAATTAATTGTTCTTTGTTTCTTAAGGTTGTTTCTTGGATTATAACTATTTGGATATTTGGATCCTTGACCATTTTTTTACTGGCCAGGGTTCTTGGAGGAGAAGTAAGTACCTGTATGCGAAAAGAACATAGAGGGAGGTCATGTTAAGTCTCTTGGCTATATTTTCAAGTAGTAGCTGGGTTTTCTTGGCACTTGGCTTTGGACCTCGGAGCCAACTAAAAACAGATGCAGTTGGCAAGTGCTCTCCAAAATAAAATCTAAAATACAGAGATGGTCAGCTGTGCAATGGATGGCGTGCTGGATGTGATAAACAATCTGGAAATTTGTACTGTGAATACCAGAAATTCTAACAGGTGCCCATGATCCAGAACCAAAGTACATTCTTGAAGGACAAGTGCTTTCAGTTTTTCAGTCACTGAGCTAAATGGGACCCTTTCTCCTCCATTGCGCTGCTCTTGCATTACCATTTAAACTTCCTGTTTGTTCGTTTTTAAACGGAGCTAACAACAGTTTCATAATGTTCTTGTGGGTAGAGTACCCACCAGTCGTGTTGTTTTCCTCCTTGGCCTGATGCAGCTCAAACCCATTAAAGGATGAAAGTCAGCGCATGTTCTTCAGCTGCAAAGCCAGTTGAAGTCCTGGCCTACATCCCTCCCTCTACCTGCTTGCACCAGTAGGGTTGGAATAGCTGTTTGGGCTGTTTATAAATTGAATCACTGATTCAGGTGTAAACAAAAAATTACTTCCAGCAGGACCCACAGACAGCTACAGCAGAACAGCCAGGAAGGTAGAACTTCTTAAAATGGCTCTGCAGCATCAAATGCATTGAACTGTGCTGTGAAGAACTAAATATTCAGTGATACTCAATTTTTATATTTTCATTATGCATCTTGCATTAATGATGACCTCGAGTTGCAGACTTCCTACATTATTTCCTTAAAATTGTTTAGATTTTCCTTTTAACGATAAATGCTAGAATCTTCATGTATGAACCCTCATTTGAAAGAAAAAGCTTTGATAAATGTGATTGCATGGTATTTCTGCATACTAGCATAACCCAGATGCCCTTAAGTCAATCTGTTTTGTGGCTTAAAATGTGAAATTGCCAGAATGTAAAAACTGGGGAGAAAGTATAGGTCTGCACAGCCTACTGTTAAGGATCAATGGCCACAAGAGATTCCTTGCAAGATGGTCCCTTGTCTTGTCACTATTTTTCCTGTTAAATCTGAGAACACTAGCTGGGCCCAGGAACATTTCAAACTGTAGTGAGGGAAAGTCAGACATTTTAATCCCCATAAAGTTAAGCCCAGTTACAGAATACTTTGAACAAATCTATTTAAGGTAATCATAATAAACTTAAACTGGAAATCAGAATATTTCTTTGAAGTATCAGGTTCTAGGTATTCCACTGATGCCAAAAACATTCCTGCATGTCATGTATGTATTTGTGCATAATGTATATGAGTATGTTAATGCAGAGAATTGTATCTTTGCTGCTTGTGACAGCCAGCACTGCAGCTGTTAACTGAGGTCTGTTCTAGTTCTGTGGTCCTTGGTTAACATATATACACTCCATGGAGATTGGCACTTGAGAACCACTAAGGCAGAACATGAAAATGTGAGGGGTGTGTGAAATTACATATATTAACCTGTGTAAATATTTTCCTTGGAAGTTACAAAGTTATCATTTACAGTGTTTAACAAAAAAACAAACAAACCACAACAAACCCCAACATATTTCTAAGAGAAGTGAATGATTAATTACAGAATTCTAGAGGGTAGCATAAAAAATCAATTTTCATACTAGCAATCTTCCTTTATCTGAAATTTCATGAATACCTAACACATTATTATAACTATGCATAATATAACGACTAAGTTTCATTTGATGGCAACGACTTGAGTACTATAAAGCTTGTTTTTATGTGCTTGAAAATTTCAGGTTGCTTACGGCCAAGTTCTCGGTGTGATAGGATATTCTCTACTTCCCCTCATTGTCATAGCACCTGTACTTTTGGTGGTTGGGTCATTTGAAGTTGTTTCTACTCTAATAAAAGTAAGTTCAGTATCATTTTGAGAATTCTTTACAGCTGATTTTTTTAAATCAGTTTACTAACACATCAAGTATTGATCTGTGCAGGACAAGGTAACAATACGTCAAAATCTTCGTAACTCCACATCAGCTCTGGGATCCTTTTGGTTAACATGGTGGACTTGATTGTTCAGCAGATTCTGTTTGAAGTGTTTCTTTTGAGTATTTAGGGATATACAGTGCTGTTGCTGTAACACCTGTTGTTATCAGTTTAGCTTCTGTTTAAATATTTTGCTGTGCTATAATAGTTTCATTAAAAATAAATAGGATTTTAATTTGAGAAGAGGATGCATGAAGAATCTGAAAATAAGCTGTTCTATTCCTTCTCCCATCATTCAGTTTATTTTTAGTTACTGCAGCATGAATGGGATGTTAGTCATTGCCCTGAGGTCTTCCTATAGTGAGTGGTAGCTGTACAAAGCTCTCAATGCCCTTTGCAGAGTCGCTAAGTATTGTTCTGGTTTTACAGGTGTGGAATGTAAGGCACAAAGCAAGAATAACTTGCCTGATGCCACCTGCTGTTGGACACTTTTTCTGAAATGAGTAGTGTTCCCTGATCCCAGAACTACATAGCATTCTTGAACACTTCCAGTACTACTTAGAACCCTCTTAGGAAGCCTTTGAGGTTATTGCTGAACATTTGGAAAGGTTGACTGAAAAAAAATCCTGTTACTAGCGGACCTGTATGCTTTTTGAGTTCTTGTTCTCTTGATTTCATTGATTTCCCTTCTTTTAGTTTGCTGGTAAGCAGTGCGAATACAACTGAAGTGTATAATAAATAACAAAACTTCTGTGTTGGTGATTTGATAACTTAAAATTACTATTAAGTGATACAGTTGGAGAGTAAATCATTAACTTGCCAGTTAACTAATATATAACTTGAAAATAAATATACGTTAATGAAACCTCTGTTACTTATGAGCATTAACTCCAGGGCAAACCTGTGCAAGGTTCTTATCTTTGCATCATTAGTGTGAAAATGCAGGACAAGCCCCATGTGGCCAGAACCGCTTCTGCTCTGACAAGTACAGTTTCTTACGGCTTGAGAGCTCTGTGCATGGGAAAATAAATTTCACAGTACTAATGTGAATTAGTGAGATTCCAGTCCATCTCTGCAGTCCAAGGTTACAAAGCAAACGCAGAACTATGCAATTGCATGCAAATTTTTTGTGGGTTGGTTGGTGGTTTTTTTTGGTGTGGTTTTGGTTTCTGTGCTTTATTTTTTTTTTAATTAATATTCAAGGTGCTGATAGAGGATAATAATGTCCAATTACTTTTTGTTGTAGTCTTGTTAATTTAAGTCACTGATCTGAAGGCATTTTTATTTTTTTTTTAAGTATGCATGCTAACTTCATATAACAGTGGATATTCATAGGTAATGTTACTTTCTACCAGTCTTATAGGCTAGCTCTTTCTTAAGGTAGTAAGCAGTATAGTTTTTGATACAGATTGTATTTTGGCAGGATTCTCACTGCACCAGAGAGGTATGTGAGGCTCAGTTACTCTGAGGTGGGGACACCATAATTAATGAAAAGTTTGAGCCAGATGTATTATGAAATAAAAAATGGTTATTTAATGCTCTGGTGTTTATTGTAGGAGGAACGGTTAAGTATAGTAACCCTCTTGCTTAAAAAAGGGGAGTGGCTAATAGTTTGGGACAGTCAGGGTAGGAAGGGAAGTTATTAGTCCAGTGAAGTTTCAAATTATTCATGTGTGTAAGCTTATGGATTGCTCTATGGTATCTGTATGTCCTACATTAGAAAAAACTCACTGTGGATCCTTAGCCATTCCCTTCAGTAAAAATGTCTCAAACAAAAATGATGCACCTATTTGTTGAATATTTCTTTAAACTTAAATGAAGAAGCATAGTATATTCTTTTCATGTGTGTGTGGAGTGCTTCTGCCCAAAGTTGTTCTTTGAGGAGTGGGGGGGGTTGTTCTCTTTAATTTTGAGAGAAAAGGTGATATTTATTTATATATTTTTAATCTTGGTATTTGAAGAGATTTCCTTGTGGTATCAGCTGAGACTGTTCTTCATCTTTTTCAGTTGTTTGGAGTCTTTTGGGCTGCATACAGTGCTGCATCATTACTAGTGGGAGAAGAATTCAAGACCAAGAAACCCCTTTTAATTTATCCAATCTTTTTATTATACATTTATTTTCTGTCCTTGTACACAGGAGTGTGATCTAGTGCAAGATGTGGCCAGAAAGTGTATTTTATTCACTTGCAAACTGATAATGCGTAAGATTAAAGAGGCTGGAGAAAATACAAGTGACTGTTTTGTATCCAGTTATCAAGATGTTGTAAGATCGAAGAGACTATTTGTGTATATTATTTAATGAAGCAATTGTAGCTATATAGATTTGTATCAAAGTTCTAGGTTTGTTTAAAACTCTTCAGATTTTAATGAACAAAATAAAAGAACCTTGTGTTTTATAAGGGAGCGTAGCAAAACTGTAACTCCATACCAGTGCCAAAAGCACTAGGACCAGATTACTATATTTGAGAAGAAAGCTGAGAAGTTAACTGTAACAGTCTCAAAGTGCAATTTTTCTTTTGAGCTTAAACACAGCTGGCTTTTTTTGGCACAGCAAATTCTGTAGATAATATATATTTATGAAACAGTCCTGATTGTTCACAGAGTAGTCTGTATAATCAAGACATGAAGATACTACTTTTAATTTAGTGCCTCAATTACATTGATTTGGCTATTGAGTTTTTATAAATTCCAATTTGTTTTCAAAACATGTATATACTGTGTATTTTGTATCTATGGCTTGTGTGTAGCGTAAATACTCCTTGGTTAAGGATGTATATTGGGTTTTTAAAAATTGAAGATTCAAGCATTTGAAGGCTTCATTTACTATCTCTGACCAAAGGAGCAAGATATTTACTGTGTGACATAATTAAAATGCATATTTAGAGAATCAAATTATTTTACTTAAGTACAAATTTACAGAGAAACAGGCAAACACCTTTCTCAACTCTAGTGCTGGCTTAATGTTGGAGAAAAAAAGATGATCTATCAAATTTGTGTGATCTTTAAACAATGTTATTTTATGATGACAAAATAAAAATAATGCTTCCCTATGTTTTACAACATCTTGCTCTGTTTTGCTTTTAATAGCATGGTATTTAACATGCATCCATTTGTTCGTCTGTTTGGATTGTGTTTTTGTGTTTTTTTTGTTTGATTTTGTTTCCCCCCTCCCCCCCGGTACTATTAATCCCTTGTAAGGAGAAAGAAAAGATTTGTAAGGCCAGATTCTCCCTCCATTGAATAAGGCAGAATTGCAGCCTCAGTAGCAAAGACAGTCTTGCAAATTTTGACTCTCCAAGGATTATGTAATAATGTGATGACATGAAATATTTCCTGCGTACTGTGGTGACTGCTTATGTAATGGTCCTTATGGTAATGTTTCTAGACAAGGGAACTCCGCTTAAGTTCACTTTGCATGGTACTAACTTAGGCATTTACAATCTTCAGTATTTAGTATTGCCATGCTTATCTATTTTGTTTTGTGGTAACAGGAAAAAAAAAATTCTCCATGCTTTGAGTTGTGGGGTTTTTTTTAATGCTGCAAATAAAACACTCAACCATGACAAGGTAAAATAGCAAGGGCTGTCTTTAATGCCTGATGGACATCTTTCCATACCAGAACTGCACTTTTTCAGCTTTTTAGACTGTGTAACTTCTCATTTGGTAATTTATTTTTACCACTCATTACTGATGTAAAAACACATATTTTAAATTCCAACTCCACCACAAACCTTCAGCATATTCAGTATGCTTCTCTGGTTGATGCTCGTCTTGGTTTTACACAGAACTTCTTCAAGCTCTGATGCTGGATATAAATTGTTATGCAATTCTCTAGCCTGTACTACATTAAAGGAGGAAAAACTGCTGGGATGATCGGCTTTTCACCTAAATTTTGACTTTACACAAGTTCTGGTGGAATTACTGCAGTCATACTAAACCAGTTATACTGGCAACTTAGTTCTTATTGTCAAGTGTTTTTTGTGAGTATTCATACCACATTCTATAAAAAAAAGTGTATTAAGAAAAAAAGCATGTTAGCTTTTCAATCTTACATGGTAATACGGTTTTCTCTCTTCATGACATTTATTTTTCAGGAGGAATTTCCAGCTAGTATTAGCAGGCTCCCTGCAGACCCTGTGAATGCATGTTTTACCTAAGAGCACTACAGACAGGAAGGGCAAGGACACATTCAGGTCACTAGGCTGGCAGAGAGCTTTACATTTAGTTCCTGTTTGCATAGCTCTTCATTAGATGTCCATAATGGACCCTGTGCATCTGAAATGACTTATGAATATTCAAAGAATGCAAGAAATGTTCTATTTAATCTCCATCTATCTTTCTTTTGCTCTATACTAATGTTCATGAAATTTATAGTTGCAATTTTAACTGTTCCTTTCCTCAGACTTGGCACATGTGTAATATGCAATGTAGATATGCCCTTACAGTACATATTTTGTACACAATTGCAGATTTGCACCTTTTAATCTTAGAATCTCTAGGGTCACCTTTTGCATATGCTGTGCAAGAAATATGTACGAACAGCTCTCAGATGGTTCTGATAGTTTGTAATAACTTTGCATTCAACAAACTCGTATTTTTAGATGAGGTATGTGTGTAAATACAAGATGTATTTTATAAAAGTTTTGAATTAAACTTGTTTACAGAATGTATGAAGCTCATTTTATATTTACTGAATTAAGACCTGTCTACATTCCTATACCTATCTCAGTCTTAAAGTGTGAGGCTGTAAGTTTTTGTGGTAAGGTTATATACACTATTGTCTGTTAAAAACAGGAAGAGCACATCCATCTAGCAAAATGTTCCCTTTCCACACTGCAGGAACTCATTTCAACATAGACATGAGTATTATACCTTCACGAGACATGCTTTTTGGGTATCTGTAGACAGCAGCAGCTGTGTACATATCTCTTCCTATTCTACCCATCCCCTGTACTCTGTTGTTTATCAGAAAAAAACATACCTACTTGAAAAGTGTATGAAATCAGTTGCTTTTATGTTGCCACAACATAGTTTGAAATCTGCTTTAATTTTTGTCACTATCCTTATTGGTCTTCAATGCTTCACTTGAAGGAGAAAAACAAATTTAAAACTGCTTATTTTGCTCTGAGGACAATTTTAATTAGCCTGGGTGGCATACATACTCAGGGGGCTTTGGTTTTGTTGTTTTTTTTTCTTTAAAGATTTCCTAAATAATTTCCCTGCTCTAGCAGCCTCTTAACTTGGGTCCTTTTAATAAAAACACCCTTCTCGAGGAAACCACGTTCTACTTGAAACTTCATTATATTTAAGGTCAGCAGTAGCATAAATGCTTTCTCGTCTTTTAGAACATCTCACTTCCATAAAACACCACCTACAGCCAGGCTTAGCCGTACAAGATTTTTTGTTAATTGAGGGTGTGAGCAAGGGAAAATCTCAATGCTATACAACAGTTTTATTATATCATTTTTGAAGCAGTGAATGCTGAACGCTTTCAGGAGTACATTTACTCCATCCCTAAATTATTTTTTTGGGGGAAAAAAAAAAAAGTCATCCTGGCATCATTGCGTATATTTACACATGCACCCCGCAGCTAATCCTGCTCCCAAGAGGACGCAGAAGGCCCCTTGCCCCGCAGGGACACCCTTCTCAAGGACCGAATGAATTCCTGTAGCAGACTCCCGCTCCTGACTCGTCCTTTCGAACCAAAGGCACTTTAATAGGGGCAACTGAAACAGGGGCTCTCACACATCGCTCTTCAAGTACCAAAAGCGAAGCCACCTCAGAACCAGGGGATGAAAAATAAATCCCCGCTCCGCCTTCCCGAGGCGAGCTCGTCCGCTTACGACCCAGTTCCAGTCTGAAGCGGTAACAAGACCGCAGCGACGAGAGCCAGGGAAAGGCGACAGGCGGCTCACCGCGCTCCAGCCCGGGAGCCAACAGAGCTCCAGACCGGAGAAGTGACGCCGCTTGCTCACAAGAGAGGGACTTGCGACCCTGAGGCAGAAACCTCTCCCCGCCGGCCTCGGGCCATGGCCCGGCACCGCAGCCGGGCCCGCCCAGGCGAGCTCCATTGTACCGCGCCCCGCTCAGGCCTCACTCGTCGTCCCCGCCACCTGGGCTGGGCTAGCCCGGGCCAGGCCGGGCCGCACGAAGCGGGG
>JANHFX010019580.1:0-62435 GCA_027560015.1 Chloroceryle amazona
AAATTAAAAAAAAAAAGGTAAACTGGTGAAAATTTTGTAAAAAAAAAAAAAAAACCCTAATTCCGGAAAAAAAGGGGAACCCCTTTGTTTTTCTCTCCCCCCCCCCCCCCCCCCAAATCTGTTCATATTGCTCACATTGCAGATGTATTAAATGCTGCTGACAGAAAACATACCTAGGGAAGGAGGCTGAAGCATTTTGGAGTTTGGTTTGTGTAACAGCCACCGTGCTCCTATTTGAACTCCTGTTCATACAGCAGTTACTAAGTGAAGGTGGCTTTGTATTTGAGAAGCCTGACCATGGGATTTCTGCAGCCGGCATTAGTGGAGATCTTACCCAGTTGCATTCCAGAACTTTTAACTACTAAGTTGACGATGTGTCATAGGTCTATATGTTTATTCAGCTCCTGCATCTCTAATCACTTCCTTTTCATCAGTGTCCATAGGGTTTACTCACATTGTTGTGGGATGGTGGCTAATGAAGTCTTACATAATGAGCTTGGCTAATGAGATAACAGCTGGTTTTGTTTTATGCTTTCCCACTCCTGCTGTCCCCTTAAGTTGCTTACTGCAATAAATTCTGGCAGGGTGCATTTATTGTGGGGAATACGTAGTTAGTTCATCATCTTCTTTAAATTGTAATTTTATATTTTACAAAAGGAGATTAAATAGAATGCTGAGAACCTGAATTCAGAAGTTAAGATTATATAAAATCTGAAGTTTGTGAATTTCATCTTACGGTTTAAATGCAAGATAACACTGTTAGGTTGTCTGCATTGAGTGAAAGTAGAAAACAAATTTGTGGGTTTCAGTATATGCTTCTTATACATATGATCAATATATCTTAGTTTTTAAGAGCAAGGAACAGATATACTAGAATTTGTTACTGGTTTAGCACAAACAGTCAATATATTACTAGAAGTTATGAATATAGATTACTCAGCATTGGCAGAGATTGGAAGTTTTTTACCCCTCTAGGGAAAAATAATAATACAGAAGTTTTGTGTCTGACTGTGATAAATTTTGTGTACTCTCTTTTTTGAGCTGTCTGAATATCAGGAAATTGCAGTCCTGGTCTTGTAGGTTCAGTACTCTTGTTAGTTATCCCACTGGCTATGAATGCCATGCTTCAAGGGTAGAGAAGCAAGCATCAGACCAGACAGTACTTCAGTTTTGATGGCATACTTGTTTGTGCTCATGGAGTGGGTTTTCATGGCACAACTACCTATGGATGTTCCTTAGTAAATGCTGGTTTATTGACAAAAGGGACTTTCTAGTGTTGAATTAGGATGTGAATGAGATTAAATTTTCCCCAATTTGGAACTATGTAAAGCAGTTAAAAGCACTAAAAAGAAACTTAAAAGCTAGAATAATGGTCACTTTTCGCTCATCAGTATTGTAAGTTCTTGTTACATAGTCTTGGTTAGTTGCTTGTCCTCTGTGAGGGTGCAAACAGAACATCTTTATGTTTGCCTGAGTTACTATTTAATTGACTAATGAGAATCTACAAAGTTCCGCAGTAACTGAATTGTAGTTTACAGAACTTGAACTGCAGCATCTCTCAAATAGTACATTATTAAGTGCTTAGTTGTTCCTGTCTTATGTTTTTTTTCTGTAATTTTTATTAAAAAGACACTAGACCCAATTCTGTAACACAACACAAGGGGCAGTAACTGAAGCAATTCTTCCCACATCCTTGCCTGTGTAGCCTGTGTTCCCCATATCCAGACTGCAGAGACTATGTATTGTAGTGCATTCAATATCAGAGCCAATGGTAAAGCTGCATGAATGGTTTTTCACCTTTGTTTGTATAAAAACAGCTGAGCTAGCTAGAAATGTGCTAAACTGAACCAGGAAAGAAGTATTCTTATTGCCTTCCATTTTTCCCATGCTTCAGCTGAGATAGCAAATAACCCAGCAAAACTGCCTGTTTCTTCACTGTCCCATTCTGCTGCCTACTTCAGTGTTTTTTTTGTTTGTTTGTTTTGTTTGGTGTTGTAGATGCTGAAAGTTTAAGTTTAGGAGGGTGAAGGAAAAATCATAAACCAGTTAATGGAAGACTGAACAGCCTGCATGTTAGAGGCAGTTGGGGTGGATGTCTCTATTCACAGTGAGATGAAAGAATTTGACTTTAAAATGATTTTGTTAAATAAGACACCTAAAGCTAATCAGAGCAGAAGGAATTGTCTATGGAGCAGAAGATGTGGAAGAATTTGTGGACTGAAATCTGTCAGAGATTAATATAATTCAATATAAGACCTTGAAAGGATAATCATTCTTCTTTTACAAGACACTAAACTCAGAAGCCTGTCTTCACTTCCCTTGAGCTATGGGGTCCCCGAGACCTCTTATCACTGATGTGTTTATCTTCAGAGTAAAATAAGTTGGTTGGTTGGTTTTGTTTTGTTTTGTTTTTTCCCTACAACATAATGAACCCCAGACCCCTTTAGGATCAGGCTGCACTGTGCATTGTTTTTCATGCTAGTCCCTGGAAGCTCGAATCTCATTTCCAGTACTTCATTATATCAAAGTGTGCTGGGGGCAGAAGGACGTTACAGAGGAAATCATACATAGAATGGGTGAGATAAATTAATGTTGCTGTTTTACTTGGCTCATACTTGAGGGGAATTTGGGAAATGGGCAATTGGCTATGAATGTGAAAATCAAATGAGTCTAATATGAGAAAAATAACTGACGTGCTTGGATCCAGTAAGTGAAACTGTTGTGGGTTAACATCCAGCTTGAGTGAAAGGTAAACATACCCTTCCCAGTGCACATACCTTTCTATTATGGCATCCTAGAAAATTTTAACCAGCAGTGAAAGTTATTAAATGATAGTCTGGAGGTGCGGTATTACCCAATGGTTGACTGTTCTTGGCAAAACTAAGTTTATTTTCTGTTCTGAAACTTTAAACAGTTGCTGGCACTTGCTCTTGCAATAAAGAAATTGTATTTGTGAAAGGAGAACATGGGTTTGTTGCTTCTTAGTTCAAAGCAAAAGTGAGATTTGTTGCAAAGGTAACTCACTGTTACTGAAATAACACTGTCACTGACATAAGCTTTTAATTTGAGCTTCATTACAAGTCGTCTTTCTGACTACAAAATAAAGCTTGATGATTTAGGGAGAGTACAACTTGTCACTAAAGTTGATCCCTGCAGATAGGAGTTGCTTAGTTATGTTATTCATCTGGAACGAGTGCATCCCTCGGCCAGCTATGCTTGTCTTCATTTTCTGAATAATGAAACAACTTTGGAAGATAGCTCAATGCGTGCAGAAGAGTTGTGGGTGGGTGATGAGGACTGGGGAGGAACTGAAATACCTGCTGTGGTATTTGCTTCTGGAAATTCATCTCAATTACTCGAGCAACAGTTGTTTTTATTCCTTATTTAGTTAATACCTGTAAGTAAGCTAGTACTAACTTTTGATACACATGCTGTTTTTTTCAGTTAATAAAGTCTCCAACAATATTGTAGACAGAGTGGGAATGCACTTATGTCTGTTGTGTCCTGCCAACATAGCTCTCACTTAGAGGCTAAAAGTGAAAAATAAATGTATGAAAAATAGTTGTGAACATGATGTGGAAGTGGCCCACAGAGCTACAGTGGCTGTCCTAGTTCATCAATGCAGAATTAATTGCTCTGGGAATGACAGCATGGTTCATAGATCTTCATTATTTGACTCCTTCTGGATTTTGGCTATTTATATATATATATTTTAAGATCAGGTTGGAAGAGAGATGTTAAAGACAGTAATACCAGTAGTGCTTTAAGGTTTTAAAAGTTTTTTATGTTTTCTTTTTTTTCAGTTGAGAAATGCTCTTTCCTTTTCTTATTGTTCCTGATTTGTGTTACTCTTCCACGACAAAGAAACTGTGTGGCTCTGGCCAGAGTTATTCTGGTTTTAATTCCAGTGCCATGATGATGAGGGAGAGACCCGAGAGAGGCTTGCAGGTTACATATATATAGTGTTATACACAGCAGGAGTCTGCAAGTGTGTGTTACATTGTTTTCATAGAAGTCCAGTATTGACATCTGTCCAAGCTTGAGTCTTTTGTGTGTGTTAAGAACTTGGTTTTTATCAAGTAAAATATCTTAAACCTGTGACAATGCTGGGCATGTGCTTTTGAGGGCATGCCCCCCCCTTAGTTTTGAGCAATGTCAGCCTACTCAGGAGTTTGGTAGCACATGTGTTTTCTGGAGCTAAGCTCTGCTGTGTTGGGCTGCTTTTAGCTATGGCTACAGGAAGTATAAATGAAGAATCAGTGAAACTGCTCCAGCCACCACACATATGCCATGTTTCTGCCATCTCCAGTTCTGTGTATTACTCAAGTCATCTGTTTAAACCCCAGTTCATCTCCAGAAGAGTCCCCCCCCCCAGCTTTACATGAAGCAGAGCTCCTCGGGGAACTGGAGTTCTTCAAACTAAAAGCTCTGTCATAAGGAATATGACAGAGGAAGGAGAGCCTGGCAGAAGAGTATTCTACAGGCATGCTGGTATTTTCTTTCATTTTGGCAGTCTTGAATGTAGCAATCTTCCAGTTGGTTTTAGCATAGTTTTTCTGTGTGTAATTATTAGATCAGTAAGCTTCCAACCAGAAACTATCTCTGTTCTTTCCCACACAGTCCCTCACACACCATTGTCTCTGTCCAAATGCCCTGTACATGCTTGCTCTTTATCATTCTGTTCTGTGGACTGATACTTCTCCCTCTGGCACTTTTCAGAGAGCCATGAGGCAGCACTGCCTTGTTCTTCTGCTCAAGACAGCTTTTTAACTAGTTGAAGGGATGGGAGAGGTAAAGGCATGGGACTTCATTAATTTTGTAGTGGTGTTGTAGTTTTGCCCTATTTTCTTTTAAATTCTACAAGTGTTACAGATATCTTAAAGTTGCTTTTGTTTATGTATGCTCCTCTAATTGAGGAGGGAAGCATTATAGATAGTGAGAGGACTAGAAGAGTTGCTGTCCTGTGTTTTTACAGGCGGAGGCATTTGGCTGTTTAGCTTGCACTTCTTTGCCACTGTTGAGTTGCACTGTGAGCACTGTGAACTGTGGGTGACTGGAAAAAACTGGGGAACATTCAGAAACGTTCTTTGCAGGCAGCAAAGTACAAGTGGGAATGAGTAGAATTGGATAGCCCAGTCTGTGACAGAAATATTTCTGCATGGAGGGCCTACTGCTCTGCTATATAAAATAAGGTGTTTTGATACATAATCTGTCTTTAATGGGGTACATAATATGTACCCCATGTACACTTCATTAAGTTGGGTCTAAACCTTACTTGTATAGGAACTGCTGTAAGAAAAGATATTTCGTAACTAACTGAAAGCCAAAATGACTATATATAAAGTTCTAAGCAAGTTGCATAAGGGGAGTTATTTGACTTAAGTACGTGTCAGTAGTCAAACTTGTGGAATAGCAGAGTCACCAGTAAAACTACCCGGGTCTCAGTGAAATAGAAATTCAGAGCAAATTTAGGTTGGCAGAGCCCATGGTGTAATAGTATCTAATGAAGACAACTTTTATTTTGTGACCATTTTATACATGGACTTTCTTTACATTTGCAAAAGAACAATCTTTAATGCTTAAGGCACTTACTCCTTACAAGGTAATGTACTGCAGATAGTTTGGTAATTGGGCATACCAGCTCTGTACTGATGGCTTGTAATTTTTATGTTCTAGTGCTTCAGAATCTACTTTTTTACTACTGCTATTATGGTTTGTAATTACTTCCAAGTTTACTTCTGTACTCTAATTCTGACAATCATCTTTCATTTTTACTTGTTATATATTAGCATTAAATATTACATTTTTGTTTGGTTTGAAGGTGCAGGGAACATATTGCTGCTTCAGTTTTGGCCATACATTACAGTTCTAAATTTGTTTTCAGTTTGTAAGATGACTCCACCTTCTGATAGCTGTGTTGACTAAAGTCATGAAGTGGACTAAAGTTCATTTGCTGGTGGGTGAAACTGAGGAGACAGGCTTGGCTCTTCAGTGACACCATTGGTCTAATATGTTTTAAAAAAAGTATAAATAACAAACTCAAAGAAGTGTTTAAATGTATGTGTGGGTTATAAAAGGGTCTGGTGTTGATCAGACTACTGGCAGCTCAGAGGATTGTGCATTTATGTGACAGACATGCAATTTTTGCTTCAGTCCAGATTTTCCTCAGCTGTGTTACCAGCAGGCACGAAAACTAGTTAATATTAAATAGCTGGCAGGATGGAGAAGGAAAACTACTTTTACTTTGCTGCTTGTTATTAGTTCACATTATGTTATTACACTATGGCTTGGGTTAAGTTTTTGTAATAAGATTGGCACTGGCTGCTTCCTCGACTAGTTACCAAGGCTCCCTGCCATCTCGAGTTTATTTTTCTTGCACAAAGCCTGGGAAAAAAGGTGAACCTTGTTCTGAAGGTCACTATGTCCATCTGTCTTTCTGAGCAATGGGAGTGAATGCATTTCAAAACTCAGTAGTCCCTTCATATATAATACTGTGCCACTGTTTGTCTTCATTTAAAGCAAGGACCCTCAGGACTCTGAGGGGATTTCAGCAGGTGTGGAACTGAATGAGGAGGAGGTCACAAGCAAACCTTTTTCTTTAATGAAAACAGAAGTTTTAAATGGACTGTCTTATGGTAAAACATAAATTAAATTCTAGTATTGTTTGTGACTTACTTTAAGACGGGAGGCCTCCTACTTGGGGAGCTTCAGTCCAGTCCTCAGCATCTGTTTCTTTTGATCTCATGTTATGTTTGTGAACACAATCATGTCACTACTCTAATAAAGCTATACCGGTAGAGTGAAGTTTTACACATGGTAGAATCCAGAGGAGAAAATGGCCACTGACAGATGCAACCCTGGTAATATATTTACTTTTTTTTTTTTTTTTTCTTTTTGACTGAGTACACACTGCATCCTTTCCTAAGAAGTACCTGAAATGTAGTTGGGTTCTAGAAATATGGTTTGTAGCCCAATTTATACTATAAATTGAAGGCCAACTCATTAAGGTCTTGCTTATTACAGCCAAAACTTTGTAATGCACTTTATTTTAAGATGGTGTATTCCCAGTTTTTTTCTTCAGTCTTCACTTTTTTTCACATGCTTATGCTTTAAATTCTTCTTCAGAAACTGTTTCCAGTTTGTACTCTACTAGCAGGAGTCAAATGAAACTCCTAAGGGACATTTCTCCTTGCAGCACTGTTTGGTTAGATGCAGAATAGAAATTCAACAACTTACGTGCTCTCTGTTGTGTAAAACAACAATTAAAAAATTCTGTAAAGAGAAATCTATTGGGGAGGAGCAGGTTTCTCTTTCAGTGGCACTGAACTATGACAAATATGGCATTAAGAATCCATGCAGAGACCAGATTAGATGAGAATTTTATTTTTTTTTCAGACTTGAATGATGATTTCTATGGAGTGAAATTTTAATGTTTGGAAGACATCAAGGGCGATGCTTACAACGTGCACAAAAATTATTAAATGCTGTTAGTGTCAGTGTAAACTGTTAGTGTACATCAGAACTGGCATGTATTTAATTACCTGAACATGTGTGTTTTCTGTGAACTTTACTGCAAAAATCTGTCTCCTTCCTATGGCCCTGATTGTGCTTGGGGTATTTTATAAGGCAAGTGTAATGGAAGATGCTGTTTTCCCTTGGGTATTGCTTTCCTGGAAACAGGTAAGTTGGGTGGTTTAATTGAGAAATGTCTCTTTGATTTGTTTTCATTTCAATTTCCTGAACTTTTTCCCTTTTACTTCTTTCAAAATTACAGAACCTATCAGTAAAACCAGGCAGTTTCTTCATCACAAGAATGTCTTCCTTCTCTTCCACTTTCACCACCCCAGGTATATTAAAAAAGGTTGGGATTTCTTTTCCTTAGAGAGAAGGATGCTGAGAGAGTTGTGGTTATTGGCTTTGGATACGTAGAAGGATGATAATAATTGCTCCTCCGCATTGTTTGGTATATGACAGCAAGTTCTGACTTTAAGTTGCAGCAGGAAGTATTCAGGGTATAGGTTGGTAGACATTAGAGGAAAAAGAACCCTTTCCAGGCACAAGGATGGATAAGCATGGAAATAAATTTCCTTGGAAGACTGTGGAATTTTAATTAGAAGTTTTTTGGGTTTTTTTGTTTATCTTTTTTTTCTTTGGTTTGCTTTTGGTTTGTTTTGCCCCTTTTTTTTTTTTTTTTTTTGCAAAGCAGGCTAGAAGTGGTTCATCTATAGGTTTTCTTTTCTTGAAGGGTAACTTCCAAGATGGTTCTACTGTCATTATTCAGGAATATATCTATGAAATACGAGAAGGATTTTAGCTGAAACTCATTTTTCTTGTCTTTATTAATAATGCAATGCTATCGGGGGTGAGAAGAGGAAGGAGTGTACTATATATTGATTATATCAGTAATTATGTTAGTTACTTAATGCATCGTAACTATTACTACATGGAGGTGATATTACAAGGGACTTTTGAACTTTCAGAAAGGGGAGGGCTACTGGTGACTCATATAAAAGAGTTTTGAAAGGAATCTACAAGCTAGAGTTTAGAGTTACCAGAGTAGACTATTTATGTGAGAAGAAATCAATGTAAATATTCACTGATGTATTAGGCAAAGTAATTAATGAAGTATTACATGAAAAATTCAGTAGGGTACCAAATGATCAGATGGTGTTTTTGAATCCTACTGCATACCAAAAAATCCCACCTAATTTTATTATAAACATGTTATTTTTCTGTGTTCATATTAATCAGCCAGTTGTAAATGTATTTTCTTGTTAGTTGGAGAAACCATAGTCCACTAGTAAACATACAGTTCATTTTTTGCCTAATAAGGCAATTAATCAGTCCATTTCTTGCAAAGCCTGAGGTCTCTTCAAAACATAGTACTATACTCCTAGGCTTCATTTTTCAGATGATAATGTCACAGGGTGTCAGGGGTTGGAAGGGACCTTGGAGATCTTCAAGTCCAACCCCCCTGCCAGAGCAGGACCGTATAATCTAGCACAGGTCACAAAGGAACTCATAGAGGTGGGTTTTGAAAATCTCCAGAGAATGAGACTCCACAACCTCTCTGGGGAGCCTGTTCCAGTGCTCTGTGACCCTTACAGCAAAGAGGGTTTCTCCTCATGTTAAGGTGGAACCTGTTGTGCTCCAGCTTACATCCACTCCCCCTTGTCCTATCACAGGGCACGAGTGAGAAGAGGCTGTTGGATGTATTGATCTTAAAGGTCTTTTCCAACCTTAGTGATTCTATGATCTGTCCAGTGTTAGCCTTGGAATTGGAATAAATAATGAAAACTGTCATTTAACAAGGTAACTTTGAGATAGACAATGACAAGCAATGAAAGCATTGGCAAGCAAATTTCTGGAATGGTCCTGAGAGACTAGAAGTACAGTAGACTGGTCCACAATGGCAAGTGGAGGAGAATTTGCTTCTCTCAAACATTCTTCAAAAAAGATGTTGAAATATATATGGAAAACATGGGTTTTAATGGAAATAGCCTCATAAAATAGGTATGGGAGTAATCTGACGGTGAGAGAACACTTTTGGATCTTGTGGCGTGGCTGTAATTACAATGCCTAATTTGAGTGCTCTAAGAAGTAATCTAGATAGAGAACAACCATCTCTGGACCTGTTGTTTTGCAGATCTTTGAGGTTTCATTTGTCTGCTTTGGCAAGGTATTCTGGCTCACTGCTTCAGTGCTTAATAAACAAAGAGCCAACCTGCTCTGTTTGATAAGAGTTACCCAAGTTATTTACCAACATGTGGAATCCTGCCCTCCTGCCACTCAGCCATATTTTGTATCTCTCCTTTGTTAGGGAAGGAGAAAGCTGTGCTTAGCTTCAGAATATACTGCAGATAAGCTAGTTCATACAGGCCTGACTTGACTGTGAGTTTTAATCCTTTATTAAGAGCACTATGTTAGTTACCATCTCAACTGCAGTGGGAACGCAATCTCAGCTCGAACATCTCTGTCTCTGCCATCTCAGCTGTGGTGGTTCATTACAAAGGGCAGACAAGAGATCTCTTTGAATGAGGAAACAGCAAACTATTTTAGTCTGGATGTGCTTCTCTTAGTTTGTGGCTGTTATGTTATGCAAAAAGAATAATATTTAATGTTAAAGGAACTGTGTGGGAATTGTGGAGAACAGAAGTTTCAAACTATTAAAGCTTTCATAGTTGAATGTTAAAAATCTGTGAGATGGGAACGTATCATAACTGTCTGGTATCACATTCCCACTCTGTGCTAATACACTAATTGTGCTTCTGCCCAAGTAGGAGAAAAGGCTACCTGTAGATTGTACATACAAATATATTTATACATATTTCCCCCCTCCAACTTCATTGTGCGGCTATTACAAATGCTGCTTTGGGGGCATTCTCTCAACTGTGTGAGAGCCTACTTTGTCAGCCTAACACTGGGGCTTTGCAACTAATCTGATCTCTGCCTATTTCTTAAACTTTTTTTTTAAAGTCTGACATACTGTGGTAAAGACAGAAATGTGGTCAAGACAACTGATGTTACCTGTTTTGGGATATAGTAGTGCAATTGATTGTAGGCTTTACTGAGGTAATGTGTGTGTAATGCTAGACAAATTGATTAGCATTTAGTGTTACATTGACCTTCAGCTGTGTCCTTGCAAAAGTTGATAATTCTTTTCTGACAAATATAATTTAAATTGATACTATCATTACCATGAGGACATATTTGAGAATTAGCAAATGAAAGGTGTAACGCCATAGTTCTCCAGCCATCTTTCTTCTGCTTCAGCTTGATGATTTTTTTTTTCCAAACCCTTAATATTAAGTAATAGAGAATAATTTGTATCACAAGGATCAGAAAATAATGTAGCATACAGAAGAAAAATATAAAACTTATCTTCTTTATAAACTACTCTTGGTGGTTTGTTTATAAATTCATAGTTATACTTGCATTATGTTTTATGTACTTATCGAAAGCATAATGTTCTCATTTCTTCTATTTGAAGATAATGTGTTCAAATCTTTGATAGAAAGCACTTTGACTTTCTGCAGATCTACAAATATGTAGTCACAGGTGGAAAAAAATGAAGATATTTGTAAATATTAAGTATACTTGAAAATAATACCTATGAAGTAGATTGATAAAAACTTCACAATATTTCATTTTGATTGACAGAAAATTATTTGGTGGCCTTTATTCTAGGTAGGTGTTTTAAAGCATATAATTCAGACTAGAAGAAACCTCCCTATGTTAGAGACATAGGTGTCTCAGTGCTTTTAAGACAGTAGGCAGCTGTTTGTAAAAACCTATTTCTTCATATATTCTGCCTTTTTTTCGGGAAGCATGATTTAAATAGTCATCATAGCTCTGACTGGCGTGTGATTTAGAGCATGTTCTTAAGGGTATACTTCAAGTCTGCTTTTTTTATTCTCCTTTGTTAACCATGTTTTCACACTGATTTATGTTAAACTTAGTCCCTGTTTTAGATGTGTATAGTCTGATTGGTAAAATTTTTGGAAAGTCTGCTTCTCCTGTGTGATTTCAAGACAGTATTATGTCTTTTATTTTGGATCAAAAAAATAGTCACCAGAGTATCTTCCTGGTTTGACAAGACTTAACATACTTGGATTTAGTGTGTGATTTTTAAATTTTATTTATTTATTTATTAATCAATAGCATATAGTTTGATTCTGGAGAGTGAGTAGCAAGTAGCTGTGTTTTCTAAAGCACCGATTTTTTTAAAAAAAACAAAAACTTATAGTTCCTGCATTCTTGTGAAAGAGGAAGTATAGCACCACTTGAAAAATAGCCAGTTTCATTCCCATTGAAAGATCCATGAATGTTATTGTTAGTGGAATTTTGTGAAAAGAGAATGATTAACTCCTCTGATGTAAGACAGAAGGTGATGAAACTGACAATATGTGGTAGTCAGGTTTTTGTAGATTATCACTGCAACCTTTAAGTTTTTGATTAGGCTTACACTGAGTAATTGCTGGCATATTCAGGGCAGAAACATGGACTCTCTGATGAGGAAGTTCATTAATTCATTCCATGCTGCCTATTTTTGTCTTCTTTTGAAATCCTTTGTGAATCTCTTCCAACTAAATGTTTTGCATTATCCTGCACTTCTGTATGTAACCAAAGATATATTTTTTTTTTTTTTTATTTTGGGATGGATTACAACTAGAAGTAAATACAGTCATGGAAGGCACAGAATTAACATAAAGCCCCCTGTCATCTTTGTGCTGGCAATTCAGATACATCTGCCTGTGCATATATTGACCTCTGATGCCTAAACTGATCTCTTGACGTCTCTCTCTGACGTATTCTTATGAATATCTAACTGTCCATTCAGGCTTAGTGTGACTGAAACAGCACTGTATCCTTTTCCCAATTCCTCTTTAATCAGTAGTAGCAGTCAACCTACTTCCTACAGATTTTTGTCTCATTGGCATTGAGTGATGGCCATTGGACATCTGATGTCACAAATGCACTTCTCCAACTTGCTTTTTCTCATCTGTGATGGCAGTAACAGCTGGAGGTTTTGGTCTTACATATTTGCAGGGAGAAATAGTCAGTCCCTAGCTGTCTTACTATTTGCATAGTGTTTTACTTTTGGTGCCAGAAGCCCACTGGAATTTAGATAACGTTCACAGAGGAAGAAGGGTTTTTAAAATGCCTTCTGTAAACTCATGGAAAGGTATACAGGAAATACCTTTACAGAAGACATTTGATATATTTATATTGAAATGTTTATAGACGATACTGTGGTTTTGAGATCTTGACTGTAAGGGTGTAAAGCCTACCTTCGAACGTGAAAGAAAACTACTTTGGGGCTATTTTATTTGACTGATCTCTGTGGAACCTGACACCTGGTTGTGGAGTCCTGTCCTGAGTGAATCAGTATTGCATAGTCAGGAGACTGAAGGATGTTAAAGTTTCGTTAAAGGCTGAGAAGAGGGTAAAGCAATTTTATGGCAGTTGTAATTTTTTTTGCAAGCAGAGCAAGTTTTAGTGCTGTTTTTCAGAGAGCGGGAGTCCAAATTATTTTTTTTTCCTGAATACTGTAATTATTAAAATCTGCTTTTGGATAGTTGCTTACATGGAAAAGCAAATGTTTTTCTTTGTTACAGTCAGCAGAGACGTAAACAACTCCTGTCAAAGAAAGAATTACTCCAAATTAATTTTTTGGATGTGTCAGTCATTTCTACAGAATAAGCGAAGAGTGACCTGTTTTATCTCAGGTTTGTTGTTTCTCTTTATTTCATAAATTTAGCTGTGTTATCAAAATATTTATTTTTTGCTCCTTACAGTACAAGGAATTATGCCTTAACTAACAGAAATGCAGCAGAAAATACAATCTTATTTCCAAAGTTCCACAATAAGCAAAATTATATTACCTTTATATATTTAATCATCTCTTGATTGTTTTACTTGTCAGTGTGTATTTTCATTGCTCAGAACACATGCACTCTGAAGAAGCATTTATTCCAAGAAGGTGTTTTCTTTTGATGAATTTGTTTTGTTTTGTTTTGCTAGTGGGTTTTGGGGTGGAGAGTTGGGTTTGTTTTTTAAGCAAATTTTGTCTTTGGCCTATTGAAAAGAATAATGTTCATACTGTATATTTTCAATGGAATTATTTGTAGAAGAGATTAGACAAAGTCTTACTAGTTAAGGGATAGGCTACATGGATCACAGTAATCATTTTATACAAACTGGAAATACACTTTTCTGCATAAGCAGATATTTGCCTACATGAAACAGTTTCCTTTTTCATTAAGAACCTAACTGAGAATTGTTGCCTGTCATAGGCATGGCAACCTGGTTCAGAAAACGCGCAGCTACCGCCCAATAACCGCGCGGTCCATCAGCACCTGACACCAACGTGGTGGGTGGCAAAATGGCGTTTATTGGTGAGCGACACGGCACTTTATAACCCGGGTTTACAACGTCACTTCCGTCTGCTTGCATCATAACTAAGCGCTGTTAGCTATCAGGCTATAGGGAGTGGGGTCCTAGCTTTCCGTACATCGCGATATTCTTGCGACTGCCAGGCCCTAGCCAACAACAGAGAATGGCAAAATCCAAACAAATGCAATAATGGCCTTCCAATGATTTGGAAGTATGCAATTTAAATAGGAAGTGTGATATATTTTGTGATTTAAATTCTGACTTAAATATTCATACCATTTTGCATAGGATTATGTGCCCTGCCCTCTTCATTGACAGCTGTCTAGAGGTTCAGTTTAACCTCATTTTTGCATTTTTTTAGAGCTATCTTGATTGTTCAGACAGTAAGTTATTCTCTAAATTACACTTACTCTTTCAATTTTGTTACCAAGAAAGGCCAGTTGCAGGATATAAGAAACAGAATGGTTGAAAGATTTGCAGTAGCCAGAGGAAAAACACAGTTCTGGTGATACTGCTAGTGATTTAAAAATTGAAGGCTTTTTCATAGGGATCGGCAGCATTTCCTATTATGGTTTTCCATTTTGAGCTTAAAACAAACCATCTAGACAAATTAGAACCTACTTTTTCGTCTCCCTTTCATAAACTGTGCCCTTTGACTGACTGTTGAAATAAATGAGCAAAAAGGTTATTATTTTTTTTTTCTGTAAATAGCACCTGTGACATCTAGCTTCAGTGTGGAAACAGTTTTTGCAGCTTTTCAATGTGGTGGTAGTGCCTTAACCAAGCACACAGCTCCTGTGCTGGCTAAAGAATTAATATAGATACCAGAATTGAAAAATTCTCAAGGGAACCTTTTAAGATTTTTCTGCTTTTTAGCATTACAATGTACAGATGAAAACGTATGATGACTATTTAGAGTTACAGTACAGTTTTGACTTTCATTCTAGTTTCCGCATTGCTTATAGAAGACACGGCATTGTAAAATTCATTTTGACTGCTGAAGATATAAAAAGGTGTTTAAAGAAGTTAAGTTTGTAACCTTTTGATGCCCTTTTGTTACAAGGAAAGAAACCGAAAAATTAGGGTTTGCGTTCAAGAAACAGTTATTATGAGAAACTGTCAAGAAGGTACTGGAACAAACTAGACTTAATTTTGCTACAGATCCCAAGATACATTTTTCTCTTGGGTCTAGAATCAAAGTATTTTCAGGCATTTTTGTTAAGCACATGGATCTTGATAAGGGGGAAATAGTGAAGCTTTTTTTTCCTGCTCATCTCTAAATTCTTTTAAACTAACTGTATCGTCTCTCCATGAAAATACCCAAGTTCATTGGAGAATCCCCAAATACCTGCCCCCAATACACTCTTACCCTACTTCCCACAGTATCTCCACTACAAAAGATAACTATTGGCAATAGCTGCTGCTTTACTATAGTATTAATTTCTTTTCACTTCTACCTTTTGATTCTAATTAGAACTAATAAGCCCTTAGATATCCTTTATTCCCTTATAATTTGTCAAAATTGTGTGGAAGGCTTGTCCTGGTCTTTTTGGAAGTTAGGGGAAGAAGCTGGAAAAGAAAGAATAGATGGACAGCATGACTGTGTGCACTGTGGTCCTTAGAATGAAAAAGATGAAAATTAAATGTTTGACCTTCATTTTGGTGGTTCTTCACCTTCTTTTTCTGGTGGAGTGGCCACCAGAGGATTTGAGTGGTTTTTGCATACATGTGTATACTGTATCAGATGTTTTCAAGTGAGGTGAAAATACACAAATAATATTTATTGTAAAATATAACTAATGTGCTTTTGCATGTTTTCCTTATTTGCTTTCTCTTTAGTCTTTTAAATGGAGGCAGATGAGTTGAAACTTTTAAAAGGATTTTTGAAAACTGGGAGCCCAAATATGATCCCTTAATTTAGGCCTCTTGTCCCAGCTTGAGTGGAAAAAGAATGTGCACAAAATCTTAAAACTGCAGACCACAAAGAAATGTAACCCAAGTGAAAGAGCGATACTGTCTTGAACAGACTTCTCCTTTCCTTTCTGAAAATACTATGCCAAATGCCGTGGGTTTGGTTTTTCATCGTGTCTTTGTTCCCAAAATCATGTTGTCTTCTTTTGATTAGGAAAATAATTACTCAGATACTCTGAGGCAATTGGTTAAAATCTCAGCAGTAGGCTAAATGTAATAGCCGATATCTGCCTCTTTCTCAAAAAGACCAATGTATGTTTTTTGGTGTTGTTTTGTATATACTTTAAATTGCCTGCTTAGCAAAAGAATTCTGTTGCAGTGACAAAGACTGGATCTGTGACTGGAAACAGGAACTATTGCAGCTGTCTGGCTCCGAGTGTTTTCTTGGAATTTATATTGTTACCTGTTTTTCTTTTCCTTGTGTAGTTGTGAGGAAACAGGCAATGCTTTGTCTGCAGCGTATGCTTTCATGTGTGTTTGACTGAGACACACACCTCCCAACCGCCACATTTTTGGTTTGAGGGGACCAGAAGAGCTCTCTGAACTTGTACACAGCATGTAGTTAAAATTTTATTTAAATAGAATCTAAGCGGTATCTTGCAGACTTCTGTTGTTGTTTTTCCCTGCTGCTTGGATTTAATGGTATTGAGCTCTGCAGAGAACAGAGGAATTGGCAAGTTTGTTTTCAGAAAATACGTGTCATCCACAAACAGGATGCTTGTACTTATTTTTAGCATAATTGACTATCCTTCTGGTAACTTCAGATATGTCAACTCCTGGTTGTGATATATTAATAAGATTATTTGAAAGAAGTAATCTTTTAAATCATACTACTGTTACTTGCTTTTATATAGCAACAAAAATAAACTGCTATATCTTTCTCATAATAAAATTGATTTATATGGAATTAGTGTACAAATATACTCTGGTCCAAAGAGATACTTAGATACTTACCTTCCTGCTGTAATCAGTAGAATTTCAGAGACACCTTAATATATTTCTGAGCTTGACCACAAGTCCTTTAAAGACCTTCTTAGACCTAATGACAACTTTTCATTAAAGTGATCCCTTTATTCATTAGAAGTATAAGTTTCTTTTTGCAAGAGATATTGATATAATACTGTGTATCATAGAGAATACCATCAAGAATAAATTCATTTCAAAATGATTGTTTAGGTTTTAATTCAGTTTGCTTGCTACAAAAGTGCTGTCCTGTCCTGTTTTTTAAGGGTAACTTGACTTTGCTTTAGGAGCTGTGAGAGACAGTTACTTTTTTGGTAAATATTCATGGTTTGCATGTTAGATGAAGCTGCCTGCTGAGCGAAAATACTCTAAATGAGAAATTAATTAAAATAAAACAAAACAATCTACTCATTCTTAATTTATTAAACTTTTTTTTTTAAGAAAAGCAGTAGAGGGGTAAATATATTCAAGTACAGAGCAAATTTTATTTGCCCATAAGGAAGGAGGATGTATAAGGCATTCACTTTGCTCTTTTAAAGTTTGCATGACACCTCCACAGGTGGTCTTTACTTCTGGCAAAGAGGATAGTGAGAGACTTATGTTAGTGAGTGTGGATATGATTTAATTACAATAATGAGTTTATTGCATGTTTTCCTGTGGGTCAGTTCTTGATAGTGTTTGTGGCTAGAAGGACCATTAAATCATGTAGCCTGCTATCCTTGACATACTACAGGTATTTATATTTCATCCAGTTCTCCAGATAGTGACCCTTTTTACTTATCTGATCAAAATGTAGTTTGTTCTTAGCTAAAGTGTATTTGCCAGAAGGATAGCCATCCTTCATTTACAGACATCAAGGGATAGAGAAGACACTACTTTTTGTGCTAGTTTTGTTATGATGATTATTTTTCCTTCTTCAAGCATTTCTGTATTATAACATTGACTGAAAATTGATCCCAGATTGTAAATATGTTACGATTGTATTTGTATAGTATAATAAAAATGTGTACACACAATGTATATAGGTCCATACTCTCGGTCTTAATTCCATTGAATATGTTTTTGTTCAGGGGAATTCTGCTATGCCTTTTGGCAATTACACATGATGTATGGATACAGTAAAAAAATCACAGATTGATTGGAATTAACATAAAAGATTTTACTCTAGATTTATCTAGTACAAATATTTAATTCTTTAAATTAATGAAATTAATGTTATTCTTCCAGCTTTTTATTAATTACCTGTGCTTCCGAAACCATTTGCAGCACAGCTTCCATTAAACAGAATTGGATTACACAGACATCTGCCATTAGATTTTAATAACTTTTGACTGGCATTTATCTCTTAGCATGTGCTAGTTACATCGAGAACTCTTCTCGCTTGAGTTTTGCACAATATTCTACAAAAGTGGTGTTTTAAATATTTACTAGCTTTTTGTGTCTCATATGTACGTGTCCATAGTAGGCTTCATTTCCCACGCTGAAAAACATTGCATTGGCCAAAGTTCCTAATTGCTTTGTTCCTAATTTGCTAAGAGTGTGTTGTTTTTTTTTCCTGTCAGGTTTTGGGTTATTTGAATCTGCCTCACATTAGATTAATAAAGGTTCAGATAGCGCATTATTTTCCATTCTCCTTCATTAGGTTGCTGCTTGGCATGGTATTGCACTGAGGTGCAAAATTGCTTTCAGGATGTATGTTTTTGTATACATGACTATTTTTCTGGGTTATGTGGTTTGGTTTTGATTGTGTTGCCTGCCCCACTCTTCATAACAAAATTCCAGCCCTTCATATGTAATCCTCTTATTTTTAGTATGGTGACCCAGATTTTTAAACCAAGTATATATTTGAGAAGCTTGATACTACCAGCTATATCATTGACTTTATTTTAGAATTACAGAATACAGCTCAGCGTTGTGTTGAGAGCTAGAGTGTATTCCTACCTTCCCAGGTTTCTTACCATGATTTATTTAAAATCAGCATTTTTGTAAACAGTCAGTACTTGTATTTTAGTTTGGTTCAACTTAAGAACCTGGAATCTGACTTGCACAAGTGGTATGAGCTCTCAGGTGCAATTGAATTCATGGTAATTTTGTGTCTAGTAAATATAAAATACAGCTTATAAACAACATACTCTGTGAGCCTACCTAGTCTGGAAATACGCCGACAAGTGTTTCAGTTTGGTATCCACCAATCTTGAACGTATTTTTGCCTTTCCGTTCCTGAATCTTCCATCTCAGGTCTTGGAGGAATGCTTTATCGATTTTAGAGATGTATTTTGAGGACAGTTTTGTAAGACACTCAGTTGATAATAATAATAATAAGCTTTATGGAATGCCACAGCAGGATACTGAGGAGTCTGCCTTCGTAGAAATACTTGAGTAGTGCTCAGTATAGAAGGGCTCAGGCTATAGCTCAGATGCTGAGAAGAAAACAGAATACTGAGTGATTGCTCAGTAAATGTGTGTTGATTCATCTTATTAACTGAGTAAGGGAGCAGCCTGTGAGGGGGAGGCAGCATGTGATCCTCTAACTAAAAACTTGACCGTGATGCATACACACCCAGCAAAGGCAAAGTAAGGCTCCCAGGTATCTTGACTGTTTCTGGCAGCGTCTTTGACATTTGCTGACTTTGGAGAGCTTGATTTTGCAACCTGATTTTCTCTGGGCCTAGTTTGTGTTTGTAACTGTGTAAGTTTGGGAACAGACTGCAAAACCTATGACACAAGTGAGAAATGGTTCAGAACAGCTTTTAAAAGTTTATTTTGACAAGGTCCATTGTTGGGTTGAAAAGAAAAGGGTCACACCAGAAAAAAGGCCAGTCGTTTTTGAATTAAGAACAAATGACTGTTATGCCAGTGTATTTGTAAACTGTGTTTAATCATTGCTGTGGACAATCCATAATTTATCTGCCGCTAAGGAAAAGGAACATGAAATTTCCTTCTCAGAATGAGCAATCTAGTGTGGGAGCTATTCATCAAAGTTTGAATGTCAGAAAGGTCATGGGAAGAGATTTGTAAAATTTTTGTAATTCCAGAAATAACCCCTTTGGCATCTGAAAAGGAACTTGAGAGTTTAGGAAAGAACCCCTAGTGTATCTGATACCATCCTGCGTCAGGGTGGGTCGGCTCTGTGTGATGGATGTTCTGCTCAGCAGAGCTTTATGTTTTCACGTACTCCTCCCTTCCATCCTGTGGGAAGAAAGGGGGAGGTAATATGTATTTTGTGTGTGATGAGCAGAGTTCATTCCCTTTGCAGCTTATGTCTGTCTTATTTTGATTTTGCTACTCTTTATGAAAAACTGGCAATATACTTTAGAGACTCTATATTAAACTTGCTGTTAATTAAGTTCTTCAAATGAATTTTCCCAGCAGGAGATGTTTGCATCAGGAAAATTTTAAATTGAGCTCTTTGTACAGAAGCTCCTGTTGTAATATGCTGTGCTCTCTGTAAATGCTCTACATATCTAAAATGGCAGAATAGCATCACCCAGTTTGTTAGTATTTTTTCCATTCAGTAGGCAGACATATCATCATAAAATAATTCTGGCTTATAGTTCCAAATATTTTCTGTGTCTATTCAGTTTTCTTATGGCCTCTAATTGCCCTTATTTCTAAAGACATGTTCTGTGTTAAAATGGTTCTCCTAGTATATTTTTTCAAGTTCTGACTCTTAAATTGTTAACATCCCGTGAGCAGGTAAGAAAATGAAGTAGGTTTCAGATTTGGTTTGGTTATTTTTTTTTTTCCTGAGTTAAGTATGTCAAGGTGCAAAAGTTGCTCATTATAGATGCTTGTGAGCTGACCTTGGAAAAATCTACTTTAAAAGAGATTCGTATGAGGAATCAATATTATTCCCTTTTCTTCACTGTCCTAAGAGTTTTAACTAATCTGTGATCAGTATTCATGCAGGTAATAAAAAAGAACAGTAACAGGGATAACTTCAGTTTCTTTTATATAGAAAAATATATGGCAGAATTGGAACAAACTGATTGCAACTTCAGATGTTTGTGGAGAAGGTTCACGTTACAGAAAAAAGCTACTAGTAAAACATCCCTGTATTTTTCCCTCTTCTTTTTCTTATGTTTGTGTTATATATAGGTCAGTAGAATAATATGTGTGTAGTGTCAGGAGAAACACCTGCTATGTAATTGTTAGACCAATATAAATCTTTTAGGGAACTACTTGATTGCAGTAGGCAACAGTGACATAAATAAATCTCCTTAAATTCCAGATTAGCGCTGTGTATGTCTCTTCCTGCCTTTTTGGTTTTGGTTATTATTTTAATTGTTGATGGCTGACATATGAAGTAGGCAGAGTGTAGGAAACTCTCTGCCCCAAGTTAGATCTTGAGGTCTTTCCTTCCTGTTTTCACTGCCGGAAAAGAACCTGAATATAACAAAATTTTTAAAATATGCTCTCATCCATGCTTAGAGGCTGTTGATATAGTTTATGCAAAAATGTGAAGCTTTCAGAAAAGACAGTGATTTTAAGAGTTAAAATTTTATCTTCAAGCATTTTGAGAATAACAATCATAATGAAGAAAAATTTCATTTTTTATGTGGGTTAAAGTGTAGGGTTTTCTTGGGCTTTTCCAATACCTATTTGTTGCATTAATGTTTTAAATTAGGCCTGTTTTGTCAACCATTTAATCTGTCTGCATTCAGTTTCATCTTCTGTGCAATACTCCCTGACATTTTTCCTTTTCTGTTTTCATAACCTAGAGCAATAACCTGGCAATTTTGTTCTTTCTGTATAGCGCTTTGTTTCTAGGGTCTGATACTTTGTAGTGAAAGATTGGCACAAAGTTAGCAAAGCTTTATCTTGAGAATTGCTTTATAGAGGAGTTCTGTATTTACAGTCATATGTTAATGCTGTGTAAGTATACATAGAGGGCAGCTTTGATTGCAATGATGTTTTGAAGTGCCTTGACTCTACTGAAAGTGGCTCCAGAAAGGATGAAAACTGCAGTGCTCTGGCTGAAAGGAGAGCCCAGAAAGTGCTGTGCAATGTTTTTCTTGATGATTCACAGCACATTTATTTTTAGCCAAGGGAAAAAAGAATATTTCACAACCTGGTGGTGTTTTGAAAAGCTGTGAAAGAAATAAAAAGGTTTGTTCTGGAATGCATCACTCCTATTCCAAAGTAAAAACCTGTGTTAAATTCATTAATCAGAATTTTTTTTTTTAATACATTAGATCTTTCTAATAATTCAGTTCTAAATTTCACTTGACTCCTTTTATTTTATTTTTTTTTGAAGGTGGGCTTTCTTTATGTTGTGGTAGAACATTTTAATGGATTGTTTCAAGCCAAAGAATAACATGACTTTCATGACTTGCAGAGTTGCACTGTCAGTTTTATCGCCTCTTGTGTCAATGCCACTACACAACAAACTTGCTGGTTTTAAACCAACTGCAGATTTGCCATAGTTGGTTCTGGTGAGATAAAGCAATTTCGGAAATGTTTTAATGAGCTTTCTTTATCAGGTGTCCGGGAGAGAAGAGAATCCCAGCTTTGCTACCATAGTATGAAATTAAGACTGCACAGCACTCTTTGTCAGAAGGGACTCCCACTAATGTTTGTTAGCTCTGATTACATTTTTATATTGTTTTTTCATATATCATTTTGTTTAGGGCATTTTTGTCAGATTCCCTCTTGTAGAGGATTAGGTTATCTTTACACAGTTGGTTTAAAAAAAACAAAAACAAGCTCAACAGTGTCATTGCTAGCACCAAGTCTTTGCTTTCATCACCTGTTTTTGTTTGTTGGGCTTTTTTTCTTCACATTTCTCTAATTCTTCTGGAATAGCTAATACCTGTGTCATCTGTCTTTGTTCCTCAGAAATAAAACTTTGAATTAGCTTTTGGATTGCTCCATAGTTAGATATTGTACTGGTTTTGCATGGCAAGGTTTTGGTAGCAGAGGGGCTGCAGGTGTGGCTTCCAATGGTCAGGCGCTGGAACAGGCTGCCCAGGGAGGTGGTAGAGTCGCCATCCCTGGAAATAGTAAAAAAATGTGTAGATGAGGCCCTTCAGGACATGCTGTAGTGGGATGGTGAGGTGTTTGGTTGGTTTGTGGGGGGTTTTTTGGTGTGTTGTTTTTGTTTTTTTTTTAATTTGGGTTGTTGGTTGGACACAGTGATCTTAGAGGTTTGTTTCCAACTGTGATAATTCTGTGGTTCTGTGAGAAGCTGCTAGAAGCTTCCCCTGTGTCTTGATAGAACTAATGCCAACTGACTCCAAGACAGACCCAGCACTGGCCGAGGTGGTATCACCTCTATGATAACATATTTGAGAACAAGGAAAAAACCCTGCACAACTGCAGCCAGAGAGGAGAGGAATAAGACTATGTGAGCAAAACAGCTCTGCAGACACCAAGGTCAGTGAAGAAGGAGGGGAACGATATGCCCCACGTGCGAGAGCAGAGATTCCCCTGCAGCCTCTGGTGAAGATCATGGTGAGGCAGGCTATTCCCCTGCAGCCCATGGAGGTTAATGGTGGAGCAGATATCCACCTGCTCTGGCATGAGTTCCTCTAAGGAGCCCAGGCTGGAGCAGGTTTGTTGACAGGACTTGTTTGTTGTGGGACCCTGTGGGGGGACCCACATTGGAGTAGTCTATTCCTGGAGAACTGAACCCCATGGAAGGGACTCGTGCTGGAGCAGTTCACAAAGAACTACAGTCCGTGGGAAGGACTTGGGTTTGAGAAGTTCATGCAAAACTGTTTCAGTGCAAAACTGTTTTCATTCCCTATTTTTGCCTAGGCAGCTAGCCTATTATGGAGAGCAGTCAAGATGCTTATAATTTCTTATACATAATTCAGGTATCTAATCACAGATGGAAGTCTTGTAATCTTGGCCATCAACTTTGGAAACTTTAATAGAAGACCAGTGTCATTGCTTCTCTAGATAAGAAGTTCTTCAAGGTTGGGTGATATTTAGGTTAAGATATTGTGTTGTGCTGTATTTGGTATACACTGTTACTGTATCTGGTATGTTACTGGCAGCTTTTCTGACTGTTTTCATGGTAGCATGGTGTAACATAGTGTTGAGAGTGAAATTAGTGTTATTAACATTTTTTTCTAAACTCTTAGTTGTTGTATCTAGCAATACCATGAGTAAAAATAACATTCTGAAGTGGCTTTGAGGAAGCAAAATGAAATATTGAGGAGGAATGATTAGTTATTGGCTTACTGCTTTAAAATAGTGACTGGTTTTATAGCTGGATTTCTTCAGAGAGGAGTGAGACAGAACCAAGTAAATGCAGTGCCAGAAAAAAAAAAACGAAAAAACTTAAATGCTGTTTGGTTTTTATTTACTTTCTGCTGGGGATGAATTACATGCTCAATGAGAAAGTATCAAAATGAGTAGCTGTAAAACCCCTTGCAAAGCCTTGGCAAAGATTGAGTATGAAAATAGCTATGAAAAGAATAGGTTTGGGGGAAATAGAAGATACTGGTTTGAAAGAGTAAGGCAGCAATTTCTTCAATAGCTACATGATACTACTTCACTGTTACCAGAAGAGATCTTCTTTCTAATCCACACCCACAGCTGTCGGTATCGCATGTTTCTCTCCCATGCTTCAGTTCTAATGGTTTTGGAATCTGGTCCCTGATTTGCTCCAGTTTGCTAATGCAACAGAAAGGGCCCTTCCCCAGTCTGGGTGAGGGAGCTGCACAGACTCCTAGGGAGTGCAGATGTGGGGTAAGCAGAGAGACCATATAGCTGCAGGTTGTGTGGGCAGAGCAGGAGCAAATGATTCCTTCCATCACATGGAGTCTTACCTTTGTAACAGACCTGCATACATCTTTCTGCTTTTTCATAATACAGAGCAGTCATTTTCTAAATACACCTTACATTCAAGTTCTCATTTGCCCATTTCAAAGCCATGTTGCTAGTCTCTCCTTCCAGGAGAGATTTTAGACCTCACCTTTTAAATGTGTATCTTTCCACCGGCATATTTCAGTGACATAAAATTCTTTTTACTGGAGTGGACTTCTCAGCCTTCAAATGTTGCATAATACCTTATCAATATGCTTACTGTAACTTCCAAATCCTCTGAATGAGTTTCTAACAAGCTGCAGAAAACCTTTCATGTGAAGCTTTCAGTACAAAATGTTAACATAAATTCCTGTCTTGCTCCTGGTTGATCCTTTTTTTTTTTTTTCTTTTAATCATGTGCCTCCATTAATCTAGGGATTAGTATTGGTTTCCTATAAACAATTTAGATGAGGTTGGTTCTTTAATAGTGTTATTGAATGTTCCTTACAGACAGAATATTACTATTTTTATAAAGTTAATCATTATTAAGAAAATTACTATTTAATAGTAATGTTTTTTTTTCTAGGTTTTCAGGAGTTCAGCAAGAGTATATTTTTATCCCTTAGCAAAAAAATGTAAATCTAAAAAACTGTAATCAAGTTCACACTTTCCCTACCTCACTATATTTACTATACATCGGAGATACTGACTTACATAATTGTTGGTTTTGGAGTAATTTACAGGATCCACTACTTTCTGTAGTTGATAGCTTGATTTATTGTTATGTATGCTTTAGTTTATATTATGGCTTAGTTTATATTATGCATATATACTATGAATCACTTAGTAATCTGAGAAAATATGTTAATCTTTCTATTCTTTCTTCTGCATAAGATTAGATTTAAGCAGCTCTTTCCAGTGATGCTAATTTCTATGTCTTTTTAAATCGACTTTGCTTCACAGCGGTCCTTTTAATAAATTAGGGTTCTTTAGGGTAGCAGTAATCTAAGATCAGTAATCTGCTTTTCACAAGTGTACTAAATTGAGACAAAATCATTGAAGCCAACTGTCAAATAGAGAGTCAGTACTTCACATTGGCTTTTTGACTAGTGCATAGAAAAATGGAATTGCAAAGGCAACTATGGTCAATGTCTGATAGTGTTGGCAAAGGTAATGGATTATGCTCTTCAGAAATTTCTCATTTTATTCTCTATCAGGTAAAATTTGTCTTTTAATTTTAATGGGTCATTCTGCTGTGGTGAGTTCCTGTTATGATTTAGGTGAGGCAGAGATTTTTGTCACACTTGAGCAGAATAAGACTGGGATACTGTACAAGTCTTTGTAAAGGGTGTGGGATCTAGAACTAGGCAATGTGAACTGTAAACCTGAGTAGAAGTGGGAATTTTTTTTGTTAGTTTTAATGGTGAAGGAATCACAGAGATTATGTGTGTCACTTCAGTGTAATTGATTTTGCACATTTACTTAATTATTAGTTCACCTCAGCTGATGAGTATATGTGGAAAGAATAATGGTGGGAGACGCGACTTTCATTGTTCCATTGCTGTTGGGTGCATTATGCACTAGCTAGTGCTGTTTTGAGTATTTGTCTGTCTTTGTTTCAGCTCTAAGTCCTTGTTCTGTATTTACGGCTGCATTACTGAGCATCTGAATATTTAAAATCTTGTGGGTAGAAATAAGAGCGTTTTTGCTTGTAGCCTTGCTTTTTGAGTTTCTGCAGTTTATAAGCCTGCTGTTGTATTCATGAAGGAATGTTAAAACCAGTAGTTACTTTAATGGTATTGTTGATGTCCATTTATCCTCAACATTTATGACGTCCTTAATAGAATGGTTCTTTCAAAGACAAGTAGCTTATTTTTTGTTAGGTGTCAGCTGAATGGTCCAACTATCTCTTGGTGAAGAAGGAAAACACTGTTTTTATTTATTGGGTTATTTGAAATAAAAGGGATGTATTCCTTCTTTCAACTTTCTCAAATACTTCATTTGCATTTTGATATCTCTGTAGCTGAACATCATGAACTCTCAGCTATTTTACAAATGTCATGAATAGCACTTTTCTGTTAAATAATGACAAAACCACCATTCTTTCCAGAGTAGTGTATGGCCGTGTTATTATGCTTGCTTAGAGATGTAAACAGTTACACACCCTGGCAAACACACACACCTGGAAACAAACACAGACACAGGACACTGAAATGTACCAAAAGTAACTGAAGTGTTTTTGGAAGTTTATATCTACATTTAGTTCTGGTTCTGTTATAATCAGTGTTTGTCATAACTAGAGTTACAGCTTCAGAATCTTCTTTCTCCAAATTTTAGAAAATGTGCTGCATTTTTCAAAAGATACTTCATGTCTTCTGAGGAAAAAGATTTGCTTTTTAGAAGCTGCATATTAGCCATTCCAGCTACTAAAATTGGGTGAGCCCATGACTGAAATATTATGATAGGATTTCTCAGCTGGATGGATAAAACCTTTTCTGGTTTCAAAGTCGTACATAATACCATTCTGAGGTTTAATTAATAGTTAGACTCTAGTGCAAATCCCTTTCAACTAAGTAGAATAATATAAAACTGTGTTAAAGGAAACTCTTAATATGAAAAGAATTCAGATAAGCTGAAGTCCCATTTTAATTTTTTTTTAACTGAAATCCAGATAGATTGGATGGAAAGAGTGGATAAACTTTGTAGTTGATCTTTGTTTACTTTCTATTTCTTCAGTTCTTTCTTTAAAAATGCATTCTAAAGCTCAGAGTTCTACATTTTGGTGAACTGTTTTCACAAATGCAGTTTTTGCTGCTTGTTAGTCACTTGGTAACATATAGCTGTTTTCACTGTGTTAGGAAAATTAATCAGGAAGATTTTTTTAAATATGCTGCATGTTTTTGTTTTCTGGATTATCATCCCCACAGTGAGCATGGCATGCTCTCTGGGTTTCTTTCACATCAGATGTGGGCATTTGCATTTCTCTTCACTCCGTCTTATTGCCCTCCTGTCCTTGTCTCTATTTTTGCTGATCTGCTGTTTCTTGGAAATAGAGGCAAACCGTCTGGATGCTCACCTATGTTATCTTTGATCTCCGTATGGCATCAATGTACACTTCTTTTCCTGATTCAAGTTTTGTGTTGGTTTTGTTTTTTTTTTTTGGTCTGTTTTTGAGGACAGCCTTTCCAAGATGATGAACTTTTGCTCCATTGTTCTTTATTCATCTCTCAGCCCAATTATTGCAAACTCTTAATACTACTGTAAATATAACATCTTTAAACTATCATTTCCTTAGATGACTCTGACCAAAGCTCCTTTATCCAAGGAATCTGTAATTCTAATTGGCAAGATGTTACTGATGAACTTCAGTATCTAACTGACTTTACTATTGTTTTATTTTCCTGAATACCATCTACCATTCTGCTTTGATGTGGATATTTTACTGTCTTTTTCTGTAGTCTATTTAATATGCTGAATTTAATGTCCTGAACCAGTATTTCTAATTTTCCACATTTAATTCTTCTAGTCTCCATATATTCAAGTACAAATGTCTGTTGTTGCTCTTGAACCTCTTCTGAAAGAATCAGTTCAGGTTCAGTTCTAGCATGAGTTACTGCAGTGAATGCAGCTCCCACAAAATATCAGACCACCTTCTCCATCGTCTTTGTAGATGGAGGATTCTTTAACCCTCTGCTGTGTCTCTGTCCCTAGCTTTGCATGGGTGCAGAAACCAAATCTCCACCCTGGCTCTCCTGAAGTCCAAGGATATAAAAATCTTATAGGGTACTGACTTCATGCAAAACAAAGTTTAAGCTTGTACACACAGGGAGTTTCCATATTTTGTATCTAATGGTGCTGACATTTTTGCTTTGGTCTGCAGAATTACACATAAATTAGCCTAAAGTGGATTGAGTGATTTACCTGTGGGGTATAAAGCCGTTTCAACTTGCTTAAAATCATGCCTTTAATTAAGATGATGCAACCCCAAGTGCAAATGAGATCTGATTAAAAGCCAAAGTGCAGTTAAGTGTCTTACCATTCTGCATTGTTAGACCAAGCAACGAATAAGTGCCAGAAGAATTGTTACTAAAGCTGAAATAATTTATAAAACTAGTCTGTGTCACCTCTGTAACATATAAAAGTCATAATCTGAATATATGTTTTTGTAATGAAGCATATTTTTGTACACTTTATCAAGATGGCACTTGCTGGTCACTTTCTTTGTGTGCAACCAGTTTACTCAATATCATGTCCCTCCATAAAACAGTACTGGTGGTGTGCAGATAGTTGTCAAGGTTACTTGCAAGAAAAAAATTAATCTTGTTAAAAGGATTGCCTGTCTCTTGAATGTCTGCATTTCTTCGGGGATCTTATTTTCCTTGTTTTGAAGCTTGAGGCCATACAAGGACATATATTTTAGTATGGCATTCATCATTCACTGCACTGTCTTTTTATTTTTTACCCCCCCCATTTCAGACTTTGCCATGGATTGCACAGTCACAGAGTGAGCTGCAGGGCAAAGGGAAATGTACTTTTCTGTCGCTCAGAATTTGCTTTTGTTGGAACAGGAATCAGTGCTGAGAGGAACAAAAATGAAGCTTTCAGTGCTGCATTGAAAATGCCTTCCCTCCAAAAATGATTTCACTCTCTTCATTATAGGTTTATAATGCTGTGGGATATAGCTGTTTCCTGCCAGACTGAGATCATTAAAACTGCTGAGTTAACGACATCCTCCTGTATAAAGGGCCTCTAAGGTGTAGTAGTCTCTGTAGTCGTTTCTCTGTTGAGCAGAGGGAATGGTCCCCTGGCTGGAGTCTCTGTAGTGCTAAGTATTTGTCAAGTGCTGAAGTGGGCTTGTTGCCTAACTAGGGAGAAAAAAAAAATGTTTACATTTTTATTTGTACAAATTGATTATCAGGATGCTTCCCTGGACAGCTGTATTGTTGCTCTTTTCTAAAAGATTCATTTCACCGTGAGCACAAGGCACTGTTGTTACAGCTGCCATCCATCCATGTCTCATGACTGATGCGCACAGGAGATAGAAAGGCAATGCTCTGGACTCTTCAACACTGGTGACGGGGATTGAGCTGTTCTCAGGAAAAGGGCTGTGAACTAAGGAAAGCTATTATCCAAAAATTAGTTTGGGGGAAGGGCTTTTTGGTGCCTCCCAGCTCAGATGTCAGTAATCTTCACTTCTTGCTCCATTTGTAGTCCCCGTCCAGTGCTGCAGTGTTAATTCTTTTCTAATTCAGAGGTGTTTGTGTCATTTTAAAGGTGACACTGAAGGTAGGATCATGTGATTCATTCTGCTCATACAGGCATTGGGAACAAATACAGATTTGTCCACTTCCTTAAGTAAAGATTTCTCATAGTAAATGCCAAGGAGACTGACTTTGAGATGTGCTGTTCTTGCAAATAGATGGTACCTGTTCGAGATTTAAAGAAACACAGCGAAAAATAAAGAGACCGTGTAGGGATTTTTTTTACTCATGGAATCATAGAATTATTTTATAATTTGCTTAGGTGCAGAAATCACCTACTTATTAAAGTATTAGCGAGAATGATACACTGTAATATGGAGACTATGTATCAATTCCGACAATTTTACACTCACTCTGTCCCAAGAAAATTGCAGAGTAAACAAATTTTATATTAAGTAGCAGCAACTCCCATGTAACAGACATTTTTTTTTTTCACTATCTAGGAATCAGAGGACTGCTATGTAATAATCAACAACAGAAGAAAGTAAGGAGCAAAGTGAAACTTCCCTTGCCATTGTTATGATGGTAATGGTACAGTTTGCTTTGTAAATGTAGTTCACATCTCTGTAGATGACCCAGCCTATTTTAACTCAAATTACTATGTTTTGAGTGCAAAGACTGAGTGCAATTGAGGTTCCTGTTTGAAAGTTTTGTCTGTAAAGTTCAGTGGAGTTCACGAGTAAAACGTTCAAAGGTATTCTTAGGTGCTCGGGATTGTTATTTGAGATGACTGATTAAAGAATTGCTTAATAACACCTATTCATAGTATCTGTAAATGTCTGTTGCTTTCCTTTAAAACTTTAAATTAGATTATTTGCGTTTTCTGCAGGTTCAGTGTTTCTGGAGATGTAATTTACAATGTTACTGCACAGTACTTACTATATTGTCAGACTGGAGCCAGTCCTATGATGTGCCTCAAATTAAATGGAGTTATCTGATTTTTCCCTAAAAATATTTCAGTGTTTTTCTGTGTTGTAGCTGTGTTTACAGTTTAACTGAAAATTATTTCAGATCTTTGAAGGATGGTGATCCATTATTTATTAACAATCTAAAATAGGAACCAGACAAATCTAAACAATGAAAGCTAACAATTTTAAAAACAACCAAACAGCCATCTCGCTTCTCGCTCTAGCACGTTTTCTGCCCTTCATTTTTTTCCTGGGGAGGGCGTGAGTCTGGTCTGTTTTCTCATTCCCTGGAACATTTGTGTCAGATGGGGTGGAAATGACTGGCCTGGCTGAGAGGAAGAGAAGCTTCAGTTGGCACTGTCAACAAAAAGTTACTCTCTCAGCATGCTGATGGAGGAAATTACTTTGGTCTGTACGGGCTACTGTTACACCTCAAAGTGGCAAACAGTTAATACCTGATTGCTTCAAGGGTCAGATACTGTAATGCAGAAAGTCTAGAGTCTTTTAATGAAGATACTTTATTGGAAAATGCGTGTTTCGCAATACGATTCCCTTTACAGAAAAAAGGAGAATTCGAGTATCTCAGGAAACTTTTTTCCCCAGAACTTTGAAGTCATTTCCTCAGAGCTATTGTCTAAAAAGTTGACAGACGTGCTGAATATATTTGGGAAGAAACTATTGCTAACATATCTGTCAGCATCAGGTTCCTGTTAAATGGTTTTGAAAACCAGTTAAGTTCTTGTCTAAGCCTGAATGGTATAATTTTATGAAACAAGATTTCAATGTGTAAAGGACAACCACCCGGTCTCTTTAGGAGAGATTGAAACACTTTTGATTCTGTAATTTATTTTTTTTTTGTGTAACAGTAGTAGTTTTTTAATGAGACATAACTAATTATCACTATAGTAATACAGAGAGCTACTATTTTAAGTCCTTCTCCATTTTTTCTTATTGTATTGTGTAAGCCAAGCCGTGTATCCTGTTCGTAATTATTAGTGTTTCAGTATTGCCTAGAGATTCCAGCTGATTTGCTTGCTGCTTAGACAGTGTTTTTGTACAGTAGAGCCCAAGACCATCATCAGTGTTCATTGGCAGCAAAGAAACCCTCATTAAAAATAAATATACTGGGAGTGGAGGGGGAGGGATTTTTATAGCCATAAAGAGTTTGGCATATAATCACTCTGTCTTGATTGTGTCCTGGATAGGTGTACAGGCCAAAAAAGCAGAGGGATAATAAAGAGGTGAATTGGCTTTGCTCAAGGTCACACAGCAGATTTCTGACTGATCCAGGAAGACAATTGTACCGATTCCTGGTCTCCTGTCCAATCCATAGAACTGTGTCTGACCTCTGCTGCAACGGGGTCCTCTTGGGTTGATCTTTTTGAGAGAAAATAAAATATTATTTCATCAACTAAAAATGAAGCCCAAAGTACACGTTCACCGTCCTTCAACATAGACAAAAGAAGCAAAAATGGGTTTTGTAATTAGCAACAGTTGGAGGACACAGTATTGTTTGTGCAGGACTCTCTAGGTCTCTAGAGATTTGTTCCTAAGCACAGAAGGGCTGAGGAAGCGGAAGCATTGGCATGGAGTCGAAGCAGCTGCAGAGGGTTGGCTGAGCTACAAGCGTCTGAGTGCAGAGTAGGTCAAAAAATAAGGAATGTTGCTGTGTTGTTTTGAAAGAGTATATAGTTTTAGCTAATTTTAGTATGAATATTATAATGTCAAATGCAAAATAGAGGTAATTGCAATCTAGGGATGCAGTGTAGCACATTAACAACTGGAGTTTTTATACCATGTATTTCCAAATTATTTTATGTTTTGTTGTTAATGTTTGGGGGTTTTTGTTTGTTTGGTTTGGGTTTTTTTTGTAATCTAAACACTTCCTGGTACCAGTTTCACTGTAATAGGCCACCTCTGGACAGCAGTGCTGCCATGGGCTTTGTTTATGCTTCAGTTGCTCTTTCTGACTTCCTTACTGTAGAGATTTCCATCTTTTACTTTAGCCTTTCAAATTATGAATTTTTAATTTATGTTTGTAGATTTAAGGTTTAATTTAGCTCTTCAGCAGTATATGAGAAGCACCTTGAGAGGTTTTTGACAAGAATAGTTTGCCAGCTTTTCAAGGAGAACAGCAAGGAAAAGCAAAGGAAAGCATGCAAATCCTTTACATTGGACATACAGTAGTCAGTGAAGAAATAGTAAAAATAAAGTAATAAAGAATTTGCTGCTGTTCAACTTTCCTTCTTAAAAACCTCAACAGTTTTTTTATGACTTTTGACTCTTCTATTTTAAAATTATTTATTGCTCTATTTTAGTTTTATTGTAGTTTTCATTAACATACTTTTCTGTGAATATTATTCCTTATGTTCTTCTCTCTTGACTGTGACAATGGGGACTAGGCTTCAAGGAAACTCCTGCTTAAAAGCTAACAGTAAGAGCACATATTCCATTTATAGACCTTCAGTGTATAAGGTGCTCCCTTTCATTTATCTTATTATCTAGCTAGATATTTTAAGTTTTGGAAAACAGAGTTGTGGACTCATTCCCCTGGGTGTTTTAATTATTATGTCGTGTGTATGTATGTATTTTTCCAGAAAAGGGAGAGAAGAGGTATGAATTAATAAAATTTGATTTACATCAGCATATAAATTCATTACAGTTGGTGCTAATCATGTTCTTAAATGCTGTGTTTTTTTTCTGGGACCTTACCTTGTAGGACAGGCTTGTAGAAGAAGTCTTTACTTTTTTTTTTTTTTTTAGGTTACAGATCAAAATGCAGCTTAAGATGCTAGGAATAATTATCACTGCTGTTGAGAAACAGCATAATGTGTTCTTGTTCAAAGAGTAAGATTTGTGCTGCCCTGAGGATGCTCCTAGTGAGTTGATCGTATCCTCTGTGCAGTGCGTGAGCCTGAAACACAAGCCTGGAGCTCATGATTGGCAGATATGGACTATTACATGTCAATGGCTGTTCACTGTTGTAACAGACTGAAAAACTGCAGAGAGCTCATAGCCTACTATTTCTCTGTGTCTGGAATGAGTTGGTCACAAGTAGGGCTCATATGCCTTCACGGATATGAATTATTGTTCAGAGATAGTTGCATTAAAAATCTTTTTGCGGAATGGGTACAGTTATACTAGCAACTCTTTGCCATGGAATTGCAAAGGAATTTGCCATGCTGTTGGTTTTGTGTTTGTAGCTTTTCTGAATAACAAAACTACACCTTCTACTCTTGTATATTTACTTCTATTCCCCACCATCCCCAGTATTTTCTGCATGTTTTAGACAAGTTAATAGGTGATTATTATATATTTGGGACATAGAGGATATTAATGTTTTGCAATCCAGGACAGAACGCAATGTTTAGAATTTTAACTAACATACATTTGACAGGTGCGTTTCTCTCTAGATTACAAAGCGTTGATTAGGATCATTGATGTCTGTTACTTATAACCTGTGTAGTCTTCAGTCATTTTTTTCCTCATTTCAGCAAAATCTTACTAGAATCTTCTGCTAGTAAATAGCCTTGACTTTGTGGAGAGTGGAAATGTATCTGACAAAATGTCAAATGTGAGAAAGGAAAAGAAGTGGTCCAGTAGTGAGAAAGATTTGGTCTGTTACTTTAATAAGGATAAAAAGAATAAAAGAGCATGAGTTGAGTACTCGGCTCATCAGGAAATTCAGTTGCCTGACGGTGCTTCTGGACTTCAAATTGTGAACTTATTCACAGTGATATGATGAATTACTTGCTGGTCTTTTTTGTACCAGTGAACCTTTGAGGGTTTGTTCTTCAGGCTAATGTAACACCAGGTAATATGATGTTGTTTAACTGATGAGAAAAATGACATTTTCGTTTGGAGTGTAAGAGGGTGAAATAATTGCTCGTTAGAGGAGTAAGTGCACATAATGTTATTTAAGCTTGTAATATAAAGTTCAAGGGACTTGAAATTAGATTTACAGCTGTATTTTGATTTAAGATTGCTTGCATGACTATCCATTCTTCTTTGCCTTTTTTTTTTTCCCCTCCCCTTCAGACAAAGCAGAGTATTGGAATAAAGAATTCTATACTTCAGTTCTAAAGCAGAGTAGTTTCCTGTGCTTTGAGAGAACAGTAATTTTTCTGTAGCTGTGAAGATGATTACTTTTATGCTCTTGGTCTGTCTTTTATTTGTAAATAGAAATTACTTAGTCTGCTGCAGTGTTGCGTGTGTATTTCATACACTTTGCTTTTTCACTTACTCTTTGGGATCATTAGCTTAATGTTTATAGCTATGAGCAAGATGCACCAAGGTCTCTCCTTTCTGAATACACGTAGATAGAAAATGGCAGAAATGCCAAATTACAGTGCATGTTTACACAGGTAAGCTATTGAAAAGGGAAGCATGTAACTGACAACTGAACTTTGTTGTCATGTTTGTAAGGGCACAGAAAGGAAGGGGAACATATTGGGCATTTATCGTTCCATTTAGTGCAACTGTAAAGTAACATAACCAGCACGCATCTTACAGTTACATACAGCTCATCCCTTTGAATGTAGTATATTCTGCAAACCCGAAAGGCAAGCTTTTCCATGGAGAATAGACTTAATCAGAGGACGGGCTAGGAGAGAGTAAAAGCTGCAGAACATTACCAAACTCTGGATCCTGCTCCTGATTAGGGTCTGTTCCTGTTGCCACGTGTGTAGTTGCTGATTAATCCAGGGTTGCAACTTCTCTTCAAGTTCAGTTACCAATATCCTTAGAAAATACGGGACACTGATGGGGTGTTGCAGCATTTGCTGCAGCTCCCCTCTGGTACTGCAGCACAAGGAGCGTGTGCGTTTGGAGCTGACCGAAGGGCCTGGGCATTCTCTGTTCCCTGGTGATCAGAGTCCAGCCAAGAGAGAGCCTGAGGAACTTGTGAGGGACTGGCCAAAGGCAGCAGCACACCTAGTTAGAGACAAAACAGAGGGCAAAAGGTGGGGCTCATAATATCAGTGCTTGAAGGACTCAGTGAAACAGGTTAGACATCACCGATTTGCATGTAGAGATGATGCACCACTGAGATGTAGGATGTAGTGTGTTACGCTGTTTTCTTTTGTTTGGGGGTTTGGTTTGGTTTTGTTGGTGGCTTTTTTTGTGGGTTTGGTTGTTGTGTTGTTCTTTTTTCAAAGGATGCTGGTTCTATAGTGTTGTTTCTTTTGTCACTGCAATCCTGGTTTTATTTTAGCTTCTGTGCAATTGTTTTATGTATTCAAAAGATTTCCATTTCTATTTGACTTCATGCCCTGCTAGTTTCCTGTTTGTGCCAAAGTGCAGACCAAGAGTTGGAACTGTATTAATCCAAAGTTGAGTGTGTCTGAGGAGATTTGTTTACATGTCAGCATCTGAAACTGGGAGGAGAACAGCAGAATATTTGACAATGGAAAGATGGAGAACAAATCTCGTGTTGCAATTCCTTGGAGTATATTCTGGGAACAATGAAGTAACTGAACTTTGCTCTGATTTTCATGGCTGGCTTGCCTTGGAGAGAGAGATCATATTATCCCCCTTGCAAAATCATCTCCTAGATGCACATATAAATAGCGTCAAAAGAATGCTCTTTCAGTGGGGCTTGGGAGCATATAAAGGGAATAACAGGTTGCATAAACTGTTAGAAGAAAAGTTTGCAATTTTCAGTTGCAATGGATGTAATAAAGGTTTGCTTTGCTTCACCTACTTGTTATGCTTTTTAAAAAAAGTTTTGGCAGTCTGACAAAAATAGACATGCTAAATTGAAGTAAATTATACTTTTGGAGAAGGGTAGCAGTAATACCCTTTGTTTCTTATTCTCCTCTACCTGAAATCCTGCTTCAATTTACATTAAAATTTGGCATTTCTGGTAATTACTGAAGAAAACAATTCATCTGGGAAAAGACTTTAAAATTTTAATAGGAAAAAGTGAAATTTTCATATAAAAAATGAAAACTGCTAATTATAAATACAATATTTTTAACAAACAATGTAAAAGTTGGATTTTCTTCTTTTTTCATCTTCCATTTAGGTCTTGTTTATGCATTAACAGTCAAAATATTTAGTTACTCTACAGCAGCTTCCTGTAAAATAACTCAAGTTAAAAACAAGTGACTGACATTTGGGTGAAGAACATAGTTCTCTTAAATGTGTTGGGGTTTTTTTTTCTGTTGAGCTTGTTACAGAACTTTCTTTGAAACTCTTAACCATTAATATGTATGATTTTCATCTTCAGTTTTTTATTTTTAAAATAACATTTCTGTTATAACTTCATTTAATTTTATTTTTCTGTACACATATTCCTTGATGTAGTTGGCTTAAGTGAAAATAGGCTGGAATATCACAGAATGTTAGGTGTTGGAAGGGATCTCCGAAGATCACAGAGTCCAACACCCCCGCCAGAGCAGGACGAAAACTAGGGCAGAACACTCAAAGGCATCCAGACAGGTCTTGAAAGTCTTCACAGAAGGAGACTCCACAACCACTCCGTGGAGTCTGTTCCAGTGCTCTGTAATCCTTACAGTAAAGAAGTTCTCCCTCATGCTAAGGTGGAACCTCCTGTACACAAGCTTGAATCTATTGCCTCTTGTCCTATCACAATGCACAAGTGAAAAGAGGTTGTCCTTGCTTTCTTGACACCCAACCCTCATATATTTATGGACATTAGTTAGATTCCCTCTCAGATGTCTTCTCTCCAGACTAAACAGCCCCAGGTGTCTCAGCCTTTTCTCCCAAGGCAGGTGTTCCAGCCCTTTAATAATCCTCACAGCCCTCTGTTAGACTCTCTCAAGTAGATCTGTGCCCCTTTTGAACTGGGGAGCCCAGAACTGGATGCATTACTCCAGGTGTGGTCTCACTAGGGCAGAGTAGAGGGGGAGGAGAAATATGTTTCCCTTCTTTAAACAGAAGATATAAATCACAGAATTGGTGTATGTTAGAAATAACTTCTGGCGAATTATTCCATTCCTGAATGCTTGTATATGGAAATAATAATTTCAGTCGGTGGTCTTGCTCAAGAAGAAAGTGCCTGTATGTGGTATATTTGTGGAACTACAGGAAAAGCATTATATGATGAAGCCACTGATTGTCAGTTTGACTGTACTGATCTAGTTTTTTTGTATTTAACGTAAAGATATATACAAAGCATTTTAGATGTTTTCAAAAATAAAAGGGAAATTAGGCAAAAGTATTTCAATATTCAAATAGCACTACCTTTTTTTGTATACATCCCTGAAGAGAATTAAATGCTATGGCATGGAAAAGTTGCTTCCAAATCACTATTTAGCAATGTAGGGTATTTCTTAAACTTTTAGCGGTTGGAGTTGCAAGACTTGCACTCAAATCTCAGTTCTAATGCAAAACAGTAAAAAGGTATTCCTAGTTGTTTAAATTACATTGCTAACCAAAATAATTGTAGTGCTTCATCTACACAGAAAGCCTCACCACTGTCTGCTTCATTTTTTTTTTCCCTGAAATAAAAAATTTGCCTCTAGCTGGTCTATGCAGTCTGTTTATATTTAACCTGACTCATTTTTAGACATGGAGAGCTGGCACTGCTTTGGCATGATGTGTGCCAATTAGTTGTTGGGGTTTTCTTAATCTGAAGTAGCCTGCAGTATGCCACTCTGTTTATCCAATGAATGCTTAGTCTGGGATAAGAGAATTCCTGTGATACTGGAGGAAGCAGTAGGAAAAAACAAAGGATGTCACTTCAGGTAAAACTCTCCCAACACACATGGGGACCCATGCCTGCGAAGTTACTACAAACAAGCCTCTCAGGTCTTTGAGAAGGATGACCAAGCCACTGAAATGTTACTGCTCAGTTCTGCTTCTCTTGGGAAAGAGGAGGTTAAACTCTCTTGGTTTTATGCTCCTCCTGGCATTATGTTCCTGGTTGGTTTATTTATAACAATGTGATGTATGCTTCTGATAACGTACTGTGGGCAGAATCATCAGTTCTCAGCTTTTTTTTACAAGCTGAGGAGCCCCAGGAAGTGCTGTGTCTGTGAACCTTAGCTCTGCTTTTCAGAGAAAGAGCAAAGGCTTTATGTAGTGGGTTCCAATGAGAAGTTAAGGTTTTAGTATTTTTCCCTTGTATTTTATATTAAAGCTTATTTGTGTATTTTATGCAAAAGACTTGCGGTATGGAGAATTGTGGAGAGAAAAAGACACAATTGAAAAAAAAAATCAAAATAAGACACTGGATCTGCCTTTCCTAAGATCTTATAACTGTGGGTTATAAGATAACTTTATGGCTAAGTCCACAGTGCAGTTCAATGCCTCTGGAAATGCCAGTTCAACTTCATCCTGCCTCTCTGTGTGTTCCTACCTGCTGTTCTCTGGCACTCATTACATCATACAGTAAGTGCTGTTCAGGAAGTGAGTGAATCATAGAATGGTAGGGGTTGGAAGGGACCTCTGGAAATCAAGTCCAACCCCTATCCCAGAGTAGGATCACCTAGGACAGGCCACACAGCTATGCATCCAGGACAGCTTTGAAACTCCCTAGAGAAGTAGACTCTACCATGTCTCAGCCTGTTCCAGTGCTCATAGTCACCGTTGCAGTAAAGCTGGTTTTCCTCATGTTGAGGTGGAACTTCCTGTGTTCCAAATTGTGACCGTTGTCCTTTGTCCTATCACTGGGCACCACTGCAAAAAGACTGTCCCTTTTTACTTGACACCCGTCCTTCAGGTATGTGTAAACATTAATAAGATCTCCTCTCAGTCTTGTCTTCTCTGGGCTAAACAGCCCCATGTCTCTCAGCCTTTCCTCGTAAGAGAGATGTTCCGTTCCCTTAATCATCCTTATAGCTCTCCATTGGAGTCTCTCTAGTATTTCCCCCACCCTCTTGAACGGGCGAGACCAGAACTTGACACAGTATTCCAGATGTGGTGTCGACAGGGCAGGGTAGACGGGGAGGAGAACTTCCCTTAACCCATCGGCCCCACTCTTTATGTACTCAAGGATACCACTGGTCTCGGCCACAAGGGCACATTGCTGCCCCATGGATAACTTGTCCACTAGGACTCCAATGTCCTTCACAGAGCTGCTTTCCAGCAGGTCCATCCCTAACCTGTACTGGTGTGGGACTCTACACTCATCCTTGCTGAGTTTCATTAGGTTCACCCTTGCCCAGCTCTCCAGTCTGTCCAGTTCTCACTGGCTGGCACCACAGCCTTACGGTGTGTCGGCCGCCACTCCCAGTTTTGCATCATCGGCAAACTTGCTGAGAATACGCTCTATCCCTTCATCCAGGTCATTGATGAAGATCTTGAATAAGACTGGAACTAGCACTGACCCCTGGGGAACACCCCTTGCTACAGGTTGCCAGCTGGACTCTGTGTCACTGATCATGACCCTATCAGCATTATTGTTCAGCCAGTTCTCAACCCTTCTCACCATTCACTGTTCTAACCCACACTTCCTGACCTTACCCCTGAGGATGTTATGGGAGACAGTGTCAAAAGCCTTGCTGAAGTCAAGGTAGGCAACATCCACTGCTCTCCATCTACCCATGCAGTCACACCATCGTAGAAAGTTATTAGATTAGTCAAACATGACTTCCCGTTGGTAAATGCATGCTGATTACTCTTGATAACCTTCTTTTCTTCCATGTACTTAGAGATCGATAATTTTTTTTCAGAAAAGGGAAGAGATTCAGAGCATTTTCTCTGTTTTAACTCTGTGTTAGCTAGCTCACTTGTTCTTATATAAGGGAAGTAACAGTGGAGTGTGGCCAGGGATATGGATTGCATTTGTGGGCCTTTGCACTTTAGCAAGAGCTAGGCTTTACTTCTAGCCATTAGATCTTATAAATTGTGCAGGTGAACAGAAAATACTGCTCACTGAAAACTCAGAGTCCTTTCTGTAGCAGCAGCTTATTTGCATACACTGCAGTTTCCAGAGAATCCTGTGGAAAATCACCTAGACGCTCATACTCCTTTAGGGATGTGTTTGTGGCATAAGGCATTTCCGCTTGTTTTGTCCCAGTTTTCATTTTGTTCATAAGTGCTCGGGATTACCTGATGGTTTAGTTATAAAATCACTTAACAGGAAATATTAAGAAATAATAAGGAAGTAATATGAAGCGTAACAGGAAAGAAAGTGTTCTGTATGAGTTGTTTAAAAGAAATCGTGTGTTTGTATATTTAGTGGAATTCATTAGTTGGTAGTCTTTTACAATGGAAACCAGACCTTGCACTGTATGCAAAATGGGAGAATGAAAGTACAAATATATTTTTAACTTTTTAAGTAAGTTGTCAGCAAACAGAAATTGCAGTAAATCAAGCCTTTGATTTGCTGCATGGTTGGAAGTCGTGTCTTTTCTGAGCTTGTTATTTTGAGTATATGTCACACCTGTATTGGGTTTTCATAAAGGCCAATGATAAGGCTTAGGCTCTTGATGTAGAATTGGATAGATATTTCTCATTTTCTTATCACCTTACTTGGAAATTTCATTTTCTTATCATCACCTTACTTGGAAATTTCTGGCCAACAGTTGGTGCAATCAAAATTTCAGCAACTGTATTTTGTAAAACAAAGAAGTTCATTCTCTTGAGAAAAAAAAGCAAAATTTAGTTGCCATTTTAGGAGCTTCAGTAACCACATCCGTTTTCTAGAGGTTCTTTCTGCATTATGCATTTTATCTATCTCCACTTTAAAGTTTGACAGTGCATCATTAGAGTTAATTAATGTAGCAATAAAAATTGGGAGGTCATGTAAGGCTATTATTTTTGATTGTTCCACATCTGCTTCATTAAACACTTAAGATCTTTAATTGTAGGAGGGAGTTTGTGGTTATCTTATACAATTTCATAATCAGCACTTTCTGCTTAGCTTAATCTAAATTCCTACATCCCAGTACAGCTAGTGTGAATCTGATTTCAATGGGAAATGCACCACAGTTTAATGGAGTAAGGAGTTCCACTCAACACTTGCTTGTTTGAGCAGGGGAGGGAGAGGTCCCTGCAGTCTTTCATTCTTGGTAATTGCTCAGGTGTTGTGACATGGGCTTTTAAGACTCAACTGTGTCAGGTTTTCACATGAAACTTTGAAGACCAGTTATTGAGCTTTTGCTGTTTGGGATAACATTTAGTACACAATAAAATTAGCTAGGTTTGAGAGAACTTCTAAAGTACTTAATTTAGTAGCTTTAAGGATTATGCTGTTCTGTAATCTGTGTGATTTCATCATATTAATCTTCTTTGTTTTACATAATAATTTTTAAGTGCTGGTGGAGGCTGGGACTCATTTACACAATATAATTATTATTTTGCAGGTGTTCTCACTTAGAAAATATTTTTAATTTGAATTAATCTTAACTGGAGCTACCCCCAAACAATGTAACAAATACAGAAGAAAATAAGGTATATCCAGTACCATAAAACATAGAATAAGTATAGTAAAACATCCAAGCAAGATGAAATGCTTCCTGTTTGAAACCATTAAATAAATCTCCTTTTATGATTAGGGTATATTTTAGATGATTAAAATGAAGAGGGGGTAATATTCTACCTATTTCTTCCCTTCCTGCTGTCATTCTGCCTTTTGTTATTAGCTGTTGCATTTTCCATAGTTTTCACATGTCTGCAGCATTCCAAATTTCTTGCATTTGAAATAAAGCAAGTATTAGAAGAGTGATTTTTGTCTTGTATTTTATGATAAGCTTTTGAAACTGATTGACAGTTCTGAAATGAGGGAGCTTATGATTTAAAAAATAGCTCAAAACACAAAGGAGAATAATTAAATAAATCGGGGTTTTTAAAGCAAGTTACAAATTGCATTGATATTAGTCTGTGGTCTGCTTAATATCTCTTGAAAATTTTTATAGGTATTTTAAAGGCTATACAAAAGAATCAGGCAGATATGGGAAACTAATGCAGAATTTCCCCAGCTAATCTTGCTAGGCATTTCATGTAACACTTCTTGGACTATTCTGTACTTGAATTACACCACGCTTCTCCTATGCCAAGAGCATGCTTGTGAAGAATATCTTCATCAGTGATCTGGATGAGGAGATGAAGTGCACCCTCACTAAGTTTGCAGGTGACACCAAATTGAGCTGAAGCGTTGATCTGCTTGAGGATAGGAAGGCTCTGCAGAGGGATCTGGACAGGTTGGATCAATGGGCTGAGGTCGATGGGAGGAGGTTCAACAAGGCCAAGTGCCAGATCCTGCACTTGGGTCACAACCCCAGGCAATGCTACAGGCTTGGGGAAGAGTGGTTGGGAAGCTGCTTGGCAGAAACGGACCTGGGGATGTTGATCAACAGCTGGCTGAATAGGAGCCATCGGTGTGCTAAGAAGGCCAACAGCATCCTGGCCTGTAATGGGAATAGTGTGGCCAGCAGGACTAGGGAAGTAATCGTGTCCTTGTACTGAGCACTGGTGATGCCACAGCTTGAGTATTGTGTTCTATTTTGGGCATCTCCTTATATTTTGCCAACACTTTCCCTAATAGCAATATGAAATGTAGTGTTGTCTAGTTGAGATTCTGATGGAGAAACAAGTAAAAAGAGGCAACCCTCCAAACACTACAACAGTGAATTTATTTCACTGTAATCTTTCTCTTTGTGTCATTTATCTTTCTACAGTCTCTGTCAGGCAGCAGCCTCCAAGGTTCTTTCTGTGCCCTCGTGTTTTGCCTATCTTTGTGTCTTCCACTGTCTGTGCTGTGATTTACATGCCTGCCTTTGGCTGCTTTCTTTAAACTGGTAACTTGTCATCAGACAAGTAAATTGTAAGCTGTTTTTGTTCTTATACCTCAGAGTCTTCATTTGTCTTTATATGTGTATTCTGTTGCCATCTCTAACTTGAAAGTGATCAAGGTTAGAATATGGTTTCACAAGAGGCAGTTGTCAGAATGAGAACCTTACTGACAGCTACTGAAGTGGAGGTCTCCTTCCTCTGTCCCATATTCCTGCTCCCTCTATTTTTTGTGTGTGCTCCTGCCTCTCTTGCTTTGGGCTAATATTCTTTCACTTGCTTCCTCCCAAGTGCATTTTTGGTTTATTAAAGGGGTGAAAAGACAAGTCAGCAAAATGGTGTCATTTTCACACGTTTTTGTAAACTAACTTGGCTGACAAAAGAACCCGACAAAGATTTGTTTTGGCATAAGGGCAGAAGTTTGAGACTGAGTGGTTTGGAGCAATGATGCAGTAGTGTCGGAAAGGGAAGCTGAGAGGAGCCATAAATAAGAGTGAAAGGACAAACAGCAAACCCTTTGGGTTAGTTTATGGAAGTAGCACAGTCTCATTCAGATGTTAACTTGTAACATGGAATCAAACCCAGGGTTCGGAGCGCAAGCCTTTTCTCTTAGTATTGGACACCACCTGCACACCAGTAGTTACTACATAAGCAATACTGCAGAAACATAAATTAAGTCTCCAATTTATCACAAGTATAAAACTCTTGTGGTTTTTGTGCTGTTTAGTAAGTGTCTGTATCTGTTACTGATGATTTTATTTTTTTTTTCTAACCACAGGATTAGCCTCTCTCCAAGTTAGACTCTCTCCAAATCTCCCTGTTGGATAGGTAATTCTTCTATCATCCCTATTGGATAGATTTGTCTTACGGTATTTCCCCATCCGTGAATAACAACAGCTGTCAGTGAACTGTTCAGGAAAGCCTTCATCTTTCCAGGAAAGGCCTTAAGAAGGCTTCTTTTCTTTCCTTCCCTTTTCTAATGAAAGAGCTTGAAAGTTGTAGGACACTCAGTGTGTGTGCTCTTCAGTACAGTTTCTGTGTGTATGTTTCTGCTGATCTTGGTGGCCACAGGGAGCACAGTTACACAGCTAAGAAGCGGGATGAACGTTAAGAATTCTTCTGTTGTACTTCTGCATCCTTCATGCATAGCTACAATACGTCATAATTATCTCTTGAATGCCAGTGTGTGTTTATATTTATCTAGCTGTAACAAACGAGTCTTCCAACAGGTTTTATTTTTCTTCTACACACATGCAACCTTTCACATGATTCCTCAAAAAAGCAGCTGAATAGCCAAGTAAAAGCAGGGCTCATTTGTATAAAGTCCCTCTATTAATTAGTTGAAAACTTCAGGTTGTGTTAGTGGTGCTATGTGCAAATATAAACATTGTTCTCTGAAGAAGCTGTTTCCACAGTAACAATTTTTAGGGGGATCCACAGTCAAGTTATACTTCCTAAAAATGTGTTTCCTGTGACAGACCTAGTCAGTAATTGCTGTCATTACAGGTACTGTTTAAGAACAATTGTTTTACTGTATCTAAGATGTAAACTGAGGATGCCATTTCATGTCTAGTAGTTACCAAGTGCTGATTTACAAGGTTTGTCAGTACTTCCTCAGCAGCAGGACAGAGATTTGTTTTGGAGCTCAGTGCTGCTTTATCACAAGCAGTGCTGCAGATGGGCAGTCCTCTGCATGGGAGTCCCTCTGTGTGAAAACTATGAAATTTGCTGTCAAGAAATACCTGCTAATATTTACTTTAAAACCTCACTGAAAATACCATCCTGAAAAGAGATTTCCTGTAAAATCTGAAGAAAGCTGATACCCAAAGGGATGCAAACTCAAGTAACACTAATTAAATAATTTGAGCAAATATTAGGAATAACTTTCTAAAAGCATTAAAGCTGAAATAAAATGTTTAAAATAGTATTGACAATATAACGGTACAAATGAACTTTTTATATAAGCATGCAAATATAAGTGACATAAATATATGAGAGTATATCTACAGATGTATTGGCATTTTTAAGCTAAAATCCAGATTTTTAATTTGAAGCCCCTTTTAGTGGATGTATTAATAACCCAAAAGATTATATGATTTTTTCTCTTTTTTATTTTTATTTAAGTGTTGAATTAAAAAAAAAGGTCTATACAGCATTTGTTTTTTAAAAAATTTTATTGACAGGAATTCGCAACATTTAATAAGGCCTTTCTCAAGGACATATATCATATGTATATGATATATGTCCATCATATATATCATCATGTAATATTATATGGTCTGTTCATATGTAAGTCAGTCTGGTTTAATGGTCCTGCCTAGGCTTACTATGTGAATTGCTGTGAGGGCTGCTTTCTCAGCTTGAAATAATTTCTGAATTGGTGGAGCATTAATTGGTTATTGGTGCCAACAAGGACATTTTCAGTCTTTTCTGCATTATTGCTGAAGTAGTTCCAAGTCAATGATACTAAAATACAGGTTGTTGAACCCTGAAAACATCTTTAGGCAGAGCAGATTACCTTACACTTACCTGTGGTGAAGTGTGTGTGGTGTTTTGGGAGTGGGTTTTTTTTTCACTACAGATGGACTTGGTTCAGTACGGTAGAGAGAGACATTTTTCATGTTTTTTTACTGTAATGAAATCATCACTTTTCAGCAATGCAAAGCTTTCTCAGTAGTTCAGCACAGGAATTTCTTTCTACCAATTCACTATGAAAATATTGTTAAATCAAAACATGTCACTGTCACGATGGCCCGTCAGTTTCCATTCTCTTAGTATCACTGAGAATTTCAGTTGTGTAGGTAGATGCCATTACTGGGTTTGTGTTGACTTCTGTCTAAATTGTATCTCACCTACTGTGCTGCTCTGAGATTATCTTGTGGTACCTTCCGCACTCATACAGCTCTTGTTTGGTCAACAGACTTCATCACAGTTGGTATGTGTAATGAATAATGCAATAGAAGACTAATAGCACTGTGCTATATTTAGTATTCATTAATGTATGTGTTCCTTCTAATCCTTTTAAAAATACGTTCTTGCAGCCTATTTGTACTGAGCATATTACAGTAGTTATAATTTCAGTAATCCTTTGTGGCAAGAAATAAATTGAGCAGTAGGACATTTATATGGTATGAAAGCTCCTCTTTGGTTGTTCATTCTGACTGGCTCGTCTGACAAGAATGGAGCAAGGTTTATACCTACCAGCTGTCTTGTTGCTGCTTCCTTTAGTTAGCACTGTTTTCAAACATCTGGGGCTTTGAAACAGGTTTGCTGAAAGTGTGCATTTGAAGTACATATCCTACTATTAAAACAGTCTATTCATTATATGAAACTACAGTAGCTTCTGCCCTCACTTTTTTTTTTGTATCCAGTTGTCTTTTTAATATTTCAAAACATGTTACACATTTAATATTGCACTGATGTAAGATGAAAGGTGAATTCCACTCATAGTGATGGCATGATGTGCCGTGTAATGCTTTTGGACTCGCTGCATCCATGAAACCCGCAGCTTTTGATGAAGCAGCCAAGTATATTTAACAGGGTTACACAGCGAGATAAATGCTTGGTACATGGTAGCTGGTATGAAAAGTGTTTCCATTCTCTCCCCATCCCGTCGGCAGAAGTGATGGACAGTGAAGCTGACATTGTCATCACTTGCTCAGAGTTAACATTCCAGTGAGGTTAACTGATTTGCAGTGCAAAAGCTAGTGCGTCTGAATCATCATTTAAGGCAGTCAGCAGAAACAGGGAAGGAGATGTTAATTAAACTTGATTGATACCTGGAAGCTTTAGATGCATCCCCGAGGCCTAGAATTGGCTGGGTTTTGCTTATGTTGCTTTTAGGTTTATTTTATGACTTCTCATGCAGACATCTGAAATGCATGAAGCCATCTTTGTGTTTTTCCCACCTCTATTTAATGTAAGAACTACATAGAGAGCCTTCAGCTTGTGTGTCTTCTAAGATGATCCTGTAGTACTTACTGTATGACGCAGATTACTGCAGTGGTATACTGTGTACGGTCTAAGTGTTCTTATCCCTTCTTTTTGCACAGTTGTAAAAAGATACTTACCTTTTTGTGTGTTGTTTAGATTCTAATGCTTCTGTCCATTTGGATTTTATGACATGAAGCAGAGGTAAACGTGCTAAACCCGTGATCAAATCTTAAGCCTTGCATGCATATTGTAAATCTGGTAACCATAGAGCCTTTTTTTGTGCTGGCTGGGCTGTTGAGACCTCCCTGGATTATTTGTTTCCAGGTGTGTTACAGTGTCATTTAAACTCATCTTACTCTGTAAATGAGAAAAGAAGTCAATTAAGATGGAGAATCAGTAAAGGTGTTAGAATAGTGACATATAGCAAGGCTATTAAAGGAAAGTGTCACAGGTGTAAGTTCCCGAGCACAGTCTTTGTGATGGATGACGAACTAATTTTATAGACTTAATTACATTTTTCAGTGTGGCTTATTTCATCATGTTATGTGCTTTGTTCCTATTGCTGAGTATCTTCAGGTTACTTCCCCTTTCCCCTCTCCCCTCCTCAATTTACTTCATGTAATTGGGCAGTACATGAACAAATACGTGGGCTTATAATATACTGTAATAACAATATTTTCTTTTCTTATGTAAAAGAGCATTGCATGTTAGTGAGGCCATTATTATTCTATTTGGACCTTTATTATATAAAAAAAAGATTATGTGAAATTTCAGAAGTGTCTTGAACACACAAACAGAAATCTTACCTTCAGTTAACATGCCAAGACAAGTAGCGTCTCAGTAGAAGAAAATGATTTCCTCATATGCATTTATAGTGGTAAAGAGTTTTTGAGAGCAAGTTGCACTATGTGTTACTGATTATGTTTAATCCTTTTTGTTTTTCCAGTTGTCCATATTTGTCAGAGAAGATTACGCCTGCTATACCTGCTATTGGTGGGATTCTTTTCTTTTTCGTGATGGGGACCCTGCTGCGTACTAGTTTCAGTGATCCTGGTGTCCTCCCACGCGCAACACCAGATGAAGCAGCAGATCTAGAGAGACAAATAGGTAACACTGAAGGTCTGTTGTCTCTTCGCTTTCCTCCCGAGGGTGCATGTACTGTGTGAAGGCAGTGTGCTGCTCTCCTCATGGGAGGAGTTACTCCTGTCTTGCCACAGTAATTGTTCTGGAGTTGAAATGTCTGATGACACTGCAGTGATTCCTGTGGAAAGATGGTCGATCAGTTCGTCACCTAGAAAGATAGCGAACAAAACACTGTCCATGGAGAGTGATAGTTATTAGTGTAAATACATTTCAGCAAGTCTGGTTAGTAGCCTCTCTGTGGTACAGAAGAGAATACTTTCTAAAGTGTTTTTGGCAAGAAAGCCAATATTGCAAAGGTTCTACAACTGTGCGTCTTTTAAAGTAATGTACCCTCCGAGTTTAATTAGGTTGTTATTTTATTGTGAAAGTCAGATAAGTCTGTGTGTCAATATATAGTCTCTTAAGATGATGCCGTCTTGTGAAGATTTTTGTTCAGTAACAGTAGTAAAATATTGCTACTTTTATCTGTGTACAGTTAGCACAATTAAAGGAGAGTGAGCTAGATTTTAATCAGCCTCATTTATTAAGGGAATTGTTAACTAAATTATAATTGTGGAATTTCTACAGCTACAAATACGCTGAATAGCTACAATGTGCTACCTGGATAAGAAAACACAGGAGGAGTTTGCAGAGCTCCTTCAAAAACAGCGGGTTTGTTTGCTTATTTTTTAATAAACTTAGAAAGCCTACTAAAGGCTACTATATCTGCTTTGATATGATAGTCAATGGAAGTCCCATTTTCTGAAGCATTTGAAGAACACTCCCTCATACAATTGAGAAGACAGGTAACAGGTTTATGCAAGCACAGGAGAAATGCCTGCAGGGTCCTTGATGTTTAATATTATAGTAAAGTCTTGGGCTTTGTTTACTGTGACAAATAATTTAATGCAGTAGAAGCAAATAAATGCACAAAACCTTTGTTGCAGATGCTTCTGAATCTGTAGATGTAGATGTCAATTTGAGGTGTTTACTTCAGACTAGGTTTTGTCTGGTTTTCTAGACTATGCATCCTCTACAAAGCACTGATGAAAAAGTCTGAATGGCAAGTCATTGGTTTAGACTCTACCACTATGTTATGGGGTAGAGAGGAGTATATATGGAGCAAAAGTTTATGGAAATGTGCACATTGTCTTTGGTATGGATTTTTTAAGAAGAAGCAGGATTTCCAGATATAGGGATGAGTTCATTGATCATCACTACTGTGAGATCATTTTCTTTCACCAGATCTGGAAGGTCCTCACTGGAGCTGTTGTACTATGTTACATGTTAAGATAAAAAGGTGTCCCTAATAAATGGCTTTTTGTGCATTTCAAAGTGTTTGGATTTGAGTTCTGAAGTGGAATCAACACATTTGCAGCATGCTACATGCAACTGCTAATTGTACTTGCTTCTGGATGCTCCTTGTGTAGGTTTGAGGCTTTTAGAAACGTGATCATGTAATGTGGTCATTGAACTTTGCTTGAAGGAAACCTTTTCTCATGGTGTGTGAAGTCTGACACCAAATTTTATAGTCTTGGTGTAGCTTTCAAAAATCAGTGTATTTTGCTGGCATTCATGTTTTAGGAAGAAATCTGAAATTGCTTTTATACGTTGCTTGGACAGAGGCAGGAGCCAGCTGTCATTGCCATGACATTTAGCCAGTCAGGACTTAGCTTTGGGCAAGGCCCATACTTTACATAGTATACAGGGAAGAAAACTCTTAGATCCTAGATGACCCAGATAGCTCTGTCCCAAATGGATTAATATAAATTGATATAAAATTTATTCTGTTTGATTACTTTTGGATATGGCACTCTGGATTATTTAAAAGGAAAATCTTCAGTCAACTTGCCCTTGCATGCCATGAAGAAAGGAAATCATAAAAGGAGCAGCACTGTGAAGCTGTATTCTCACTCTGCAAAAACAAACAAAAAAATGGATGTGGAATGTGTTTATATTGAGGAACTGGAATCCTCTTCAAACACAGTAATTTCAGTCCATGTTTTGTAATAGAATAATTCCTAATATTCACAGAATTCAGATATGTGGAAAACAGATGCCAAAGTTCAAATCTGTGTTATTGGGAAAGCTAACAGTTTTCTTAGGAAGACTGATTTTGGAGCTTCTCTTTTAGCTTTTGGTAAATATGTGCCATGTAGAAGTGTGTGAATTGCTATAATAGGTAATGGGATTACTTTTAGGGCTGGGAAGGAAAGGATGGAGAGTGGGGAAATATAAAGCATCTCAGAACTATGTCAGGAAATGTGGGAACAGATGCAATTTCCCCCTCCTCTCTCATTTTGCACCCCACTTATCAAAAAAAGTTATTCTCTCTGTAGGAATAACATGTAGGAGGAGGATGGAATTCAGGCAGGTATATTCCTTAGTGTTGCCAAAAAGGAATGCCCCTATATATCATAAAATTGTGTGTTAAGCAGTTGTTTAAAATTTAGAATTTTCCAGAAGGAGACATTTTGAAATAGAGCTTCCCATGTAAGTGTTATTATTACTGCTGTAATTACTGTGATGGCTCACAAGTATTCTGTGGTTTTTGAAATGGAGTTTTTTCTTCAGTTTTATTAAAGCAGTTTTTAGGGAGCAGTGGACATTCTTTGCCTGTTTTAGTACTGGAGTTCCCCATAAAATATTTTATAATTCGAATTTAACTATATTCATTAGATATTCAAAATCATATCTATCTAATATAATAACCTTCCATAAGATTTACTTGAAGAACTTAGATTTCTGTTAAATCTTTATGCAGCCTGCCACTGTGTTCTCATGTACATGTTTCACTCCAGCAGTCCCAGCACTCGTATTTTTTTTCCTCTTCTTGTGGTGAAGGGCAAGTAGTCTTAATTTGTCAGTCATCATCCTGATCTCTGCTGTCCTGATGATAAATGACAGAGCCTAAACCATTTCCGAAGAATAAAAGTAGATGTTTATCATATCTGGTAGGAATAACTTTTGAAAAATATAGTGAAGCATTCATTTAATGCCTTTTCCCTCTCAGTGTTGCAGTCTAGTTTCAGTGATCTTTTTCAAGGAACCCTTTTCCTAGAATAAGTAATAGCTTTAGTCCAAAATACAGGCACAGGTTCCTGTTCAAGGAATTGATTGTTTACCCTGTGTTCAAGGAAACATTGATCTAAGTCAGGAAATAAATTATTGTAAGTAAGCAGCTGACAATAACATTTTATTTTCCTTAAAGAAAGAGCCTGTCATAGATAATTTTGGCTAAGTACAAAATGAAAAATAACAATTGGATACTAAAAGAAGACAAAGATTGTATTAAAAAATTATGAGGGTCAAAATGTTTCCACGTGTGACTGTTTCAGAACTTGTGTTTATAATTTATTTATTTTTTAAATGGTAGCGCAGGACTTGCTTTACGGGTTCAGACCTGAGCTGATCAAAACCACTGTCATTTCTTCAGCAGTAGCAAAATCATTAGTTTTCCAAAAAGGGCCAATGGAGTCTTGAAGTGAGGAACTATATTGCCAGCAAATGTGGAGTTTGGAGCTCAACTTCCCAAGTATGAGGGCTTATGACAAGTCTAATGGAGAGGAACAAGCTAGGTAGCTGTGATAAATCCTTCTGCCTTAAAATTGTGATTCCGGAATCAACAACAGAAATTGAATTAAACATTTTTGTACTCCTTAAATACATATTTTTAATGTGCCCTGAAAAGATCTATCCTAGTGATGTGACTGGCAGCTGTGCAGCAGGAACAGCTGGATGGCTCCTGCAGTTTAGAAGAAAACTACATGCTCCAAAAGTGTGTCATTCTGGTCTGGCTGCCTTGGAACTTGCTGTACCTTTGTATTTGAGTCACCTTCTAAAGATGGGGTGCAAGGTTAACAGTAATATACTTCTAGGCAAGAGATTCTCGAGATAAATCATTAAAAATGTTACCTTTTTTTTCTCTTTTATAAAATTGTGTATGTAACATGTCTAATCTGTGGCTTTTACTGTATTCACATTGGTCTTACTCAAGTCTTACTCTGCCCTACTTGTCTCTTTGGGAATCAGCCTCACGGAAATTACTACAGATACGGTGAGAAACTGTTATGTCCCAAGAGAAGGAATTCTGATTTAAGAATGCTATTTTGAAGCTCTCTTAAAGCGTGTTAAATGGTATTTTTGTATGTCAGAAAGCACAGACTAGGACGAGCTGATTAAAGAGAGCAGTTCTCAAAAATAAGACCTTCTAAAGAAACTGCTGGTACTCCATTCATTCAAGTGACATTTGGAAACAGCATGGCCCTACTGACAGGGTGAATTTTATCACCTTTTTCCAGGTGAGGATGGAGAACTAGCAGAGCTCTGATGCTGCTTGTTCCCACCAGTAGAGTACAGGAATGGAAAGAAGTTGTTTCTTTAGGATTTGATGAGGTGGTAGTAGCCCAGCCACCATCTGTGTTCATAGCAGAACAGAAAGTGAAATTAATTGGGGGGGGGGGAAGAGGATGTCTACAAAGCAAAAGGGACCTCTGTTATTGAAAGGTATTAAATTATTAAATAATATTAAGCTGTGCTTATATGGAGAAAGGTTGGGAAGTGTGGTAAGGGGCTGTTCTGTCTGTATTTGTGGCTTTATGAAGAGTGGAGTCAAAAAGGTACTTCTGTCAGAAGTGGAGACTATAAAGAGGTGGAACAGACATACAGGGGAATTGTCAGAAAGGCAAAAGGAGAATAAAGTCAATTACAATCAGCAAGAAACAGCAGAAGACAACAGGACAGGTTCTCTTAGAGGTCAGAGGGAGAAAAAAGCTGAAGGCATCCTGTGGAATTGGGAAATGAGAAATAACAGAGGGAAATTTGAAGGATTCAACACTTCTTGCCAGCTGCTATGAAGGGCAGGTCAGAAGAGAGAAAGTAGTAATAGTTAATAAAAAAAGAAAAATCTGTCAATCACTACAGATACACTATACTGTATCTGTCTATCTGATATTCTAGCTAATAGAAATCTGTCCTATCACTAGAATTTATTCTTTGGAAAGACATGGAGCAAACTGCTAAATGATTGAATTGTAAAAATTTGGACTGGCAGGGGTTTATTACCATTTAAGACTCAATACAAGCAGCAAAGTATTTTAAGAGCAAATCAAGTGTAACCAATCTGATGTCTTTCATTGAAAGAGTAATCATCTTGGTGGAAAAGAAGCAGCATATGCACTAAATTTTATTTTTAATGGAGCTCTTTATACTGTCCTGCACGTGATTCTTTCTATATAAATTTTGGAAATGAAGTCTACATTAACTTGCCACAAAGTCAATGAGCAACTTTCTGGAAAGGCACTCTAGTGATAGATGGTGAGTGATCAAGTAGGATCCTGCAGAGAGACTGTGAGCTCAAGAAAAAGGGAATATGCTTAACTCTGATGTTGATGCCCAGTTGGGGGAATTTCTAAGCACTCAGCTTGATTTTATTTATGTGTTTAAAATATACACCAAGTAGTCCTAGGAAATTTAGGGAACAAATACAAAAATGCATGAGTACATATGGAAATCGAGTACTAACAAAAAGAGGGCTAAGTAGTGCAAGGAACAGTAGAAGGGAACTTGAGTATTATCTACAAACAGATTGAGTCAGCATCATAATATCATGAAAAAAAGGGGAAATTCTTTTTGTGATGCGTTAGGAGAAGAGTAATTTCATAAATCAGGAGAAATGACATTCTGCAATACCTCATGCTGATGAGGACTCAGTTTTCTGTCCAGTTTTTGATGCCATGTGTGGAAACTCAAAAAGAAGGCAGCAAAACAGTTAGAAAAAACAACCTGTAAGAAAATATTTAAGAAATATATGTGTTTGGCCTAAGGAAAGGAAGTATCATAAGTCTGAAAATACTTAGTATTATTTTATCTAACGTAATAGAACAAAAGCAACTAAATGCTTGAGGCTTGTGTAATGCAAAATCACTTTTACTTGCTATGAAAGTGATATAATCTCAGTTAAATGCAGCAGGACCTCTCTTTTTTTTTTTTTTCCTTTTTTTCTCCTAAATGGGAAATTCAACTTATTGATGTGATGTTTTTACTTTGGTTATAATTTTTCATGAAGTCAATTTTCCAGGGCAGCCCCAATGGTAGCTGCATCCTCTTCATGGTCCATATAAGCATAGATTGCAGTCACACAAAGTACTATATTGAGAAGGGCTGTTGTTTCTATGGGAACATGAAAAATAGAAGCAACCTTATTTTACAACCTCTTTGTATTTATGATATATCTCTTATAATTAGTTTAGTGTGAAGTCACCTCAAGTGGAAAAAGGTTTGTAGGATAATAAACTTCTAAATATCAAGGCTTAAAAGGGTAACCAAACCTAGAAGAAAGGGTTTCACAGATGGTAGAGCATTTGTCCATTTGTATACAAGATTAACTGTTCTTCCACAACATTGATCTTTTGCTCATTGGATAGGTGATGCAGATAAATAAAAAGATAATTCTGGTAATTGATCCTTCCATCCTTATAAAGGCCCAACTGTAGCAAGGAAATCCTTTGGATTTTTCTTCATGGTAACTATCTTAACATACATATATATTCCCAAGTTACTCTGTTAAACCAGCCCAGGCCAGTTCACAGTTTCTCTTTGCTTTCTTTTGCCTTCATATAAGCCCTGGACCCAGTATATTAGCTACACCAGGATGTCACCTCTGGAAATTGTTTTTGTCTTGGCTCTCTAATTTTCATTGATGCTCAAGACTACATTTGAGACTTCTCCACAATTCTTTGCCTGTCTTTCATTTGTCTGAAATTTGATTTCTTTAGGACCTTGTAAAATGAAATCTGTGCCATAGCACGGGCATTTCATAGAATTGACAATAGCCTGAACAAGCACGTATGGCTTGTGGGTACACTGTGGGTATGCTTTGCTTTCTCTCCAAAGGTGGGATACCAGCTTGATAGCCTTATGGCTGTACCTGATATTGCATGCTTTAAACAACATTCTTAACATAAGTTTAGGGAAATTACTTTGTAATTCGAAGTTCATTCAAGTAAGCTTTTCAAAAAGCTCTTACTCTCTATGTTTTCCTCAGCAAATCACTATTACATGTCTTTCTGGGAGCAAGAATACTTTTCCTGTGAAGTTTTAAACTTCAGTAAAATGATGCAGTTCTTCTTAAGAAAATAATACATAGCTTCTTCTGAAATCAAGGCTGTAATTCTTTCATCTAAAGTCAGGAGCAGTATTTGGTCAGTATCTCTTGTGGGCTATCCAGTGAAGAATTATGTGAAGAATGCAGTTAGCAGCTGCTGGTTTAGCCAGGTTCACAATTGTGAACCAGGTTCACAATATTGTTTGTCCCTGAGGTTACTGTCTGTAAACAAGAAAATTTTATTTAAGTTCTTTCACTAAAAAATATAAATTACTCTTTCCTTTTGTAGCCTACTGTTGTTAAGCATGTAGCTTAGATGTAAGTGGTTAAACAGAGATGATGACATTGCTTAGAGGTTTGCGTTTTTGCAGGGCTTTTTGGGGTTTGGTTGTTTCAGGGTTGTTTTTTGTTTGGTTGGTTTTCTTTGTTTTATTTTTCAGATGTTTTAGGTTATACACAAAGATTTATTTTTTTTTTCATTGCATTCGTTTCATTACCTATCTTTCTTAGCAGGAAATGCAAATGCTTCAAGTTACCAACTTTTCTAATTATACTCTTTAAAGATTGAAATTGTGTCCCTTCAATGTTGATGGCAAAACTTGCATGAATTAAGTTTGTAGAGAGACCTTCTAGAGACTGTTTGTCCTAGGATCTTAGGAAAACTGACCAAAAAAGCAAATGCTTGATTCAGCGGGAGAATCCTGGTGATCTGTATACAAAATTCCAGTCTGTGTGTCTCATCTAAACAGCACCTTCCATTTGTTAGCAGTGTAATAATTTGAGAGGTCTAACTGGAGTTTGTTGTCACAGAAGATTGATAGACTGTGCTGTATTGAATGCTTGGAGTGACTTTCTTGCAGCAGTTCAAGTACCTTGGTCCTACAAGGATATGAATTATTATATGTTTGGGGCTTTTGTAATAGGGTAATAAAAATACTGGAGCCCCATCTAGTGCGTGAACATTTAGCGCTGCTGAGGAAGTTATAAAATATGTCTGAGCAGAGGGCATGGAAGGCCATCCCGTTAGTGGGAAAATGTTGCTCATTTTCTAAAATAACTTGCATTACTACATCAGTAATGGACTGGAAGAGAAAAATGTAGTGGTCAAATTCAGGTTTATTTGGGGAAGATGATTCTGTAAAGGTTGATCATATTGTGTCTTAAAGGGACCTCATATTTTAAAAGTTTTAGCTGTGTTAGAACCTAAGTATGAGCAGTCCAATGGGAGGCTAATTGCAGTCTGAAAAATCACTCTGAGACCCAGACATGTTTTGCACATTTAGGTGAGATAAATCTGATGAAATCCACGCACATTTGACCTTGCCCTGTTGCTTGTTTCCAGAAAGAAAATGTTACTACACAGAAAGACTAGGACTTTTGGGTTTGGTTATGCAGTTTAGGATTGAGGGTGAAATCCGGACTCTACGGAAAGTCAGCAAGACTGTTTTCAATAATTTCATTTACATCAGCTTTCACCCTTGGATTTTGAGATTAATTTTCCTCAGAGAGCTAGGATTTGCTGTCCCTGTGAACTCGAACTTCCCTGCAAAGGTTTGGAAGGAAATCCTCTTAGAAAACCAGTGTTGTAAGTATAAGGGGCTGGCCAGTAGTGTCCCTTCTCCACTGGAGAAGAGAGAAGTTGCTTTTGAGATTCTGCTGGAGCCCATTTTAAAATAAATATAGTGCTCTTTTTGAACTTCTTGAAAGGTAGGGAAATACTGGGTTTAATCAGCATGCATGTTTTATGTATAAATATTTAAATAGAAAAAGAGAGCTTTTTTCCTTCTGAACAATTCACTTTGACCCATTTATGTAATTATCTTTCAATGACTATGTACATATTCAGGAATAATGAGATTCTGTAGAATAATAAAATCTGAAATATTAGTGTTATTTTAAGAAATACAATGCATTGGCACTTTAGAAAGCTACACCTATATAAAATTCAGGCTTCATTAGGTTTTTTTACAATTATGCACTTGAATTTGACTATGAGTATCTTGGTTTATAAATTAATATGTTATGCATTCACAAGTTAAATGCTTTATTGGATAAAAATATAGTTAGGGTTAATGTTTTCTGGATTTAGGAATCATCTATGTCTCTGTAAAGCTTTAAATAGTATAAGCACAGTTGTGCTTTGCCCTCAAAAGAACATCTTTTCAGCTTAGTTCTGAATTAGAATGCAAAAAATCAAAAAGTACTTACATGTCGTGAGGACGAATAAACTGCAAACAAAATGCAAACAAAAAAATGTTTTTTACTATAACTTGAAGAAATTAAATAATTTCTATTGACCTCATCAGATCCTGGTATCTGCTAGCATGCTTTAAAATCATAATAATCAATGTTTCTTTTAAACAACATAACTAAAAACAAGCAAAACAACCAAACAAACAAAAGCCAACCAAACAAAAAAACACAAACAAAAAAACCTAAACAAGATAATGTCCCTATTGCACAACTTTTTATTGTCTATTTCTTCTTCGGCACATAAATACTCTAGTAGCTTTTAGTGTGATATTTAACACAAAAAATACTGTGTCAGGTAATATTGTCCTTGAGGTCAAAAATCTGTGTTACTATTACGAGAGCCACACAGTAATCCATGCTTCCATGTGCAGATGACAGGACCTGTCTCAGTACTGCAGGAACATTGTAGGGCTTGGTGTAGATACAACACAAGGAAATGTCTGTATACCCCATCAGGGTCTAGTAGGCTGCTTCTTAGCTGCTGTTTCTTCAGTATTCATCATTTATTCTCATAAGGGACACTAAAGAACTTCACACCCTGGTTCCATCATTCTCAGCTATTGCTCCCATACTTCCACCCTCTTCCTCAAGAGTTTTCTGAAGTCCAGTCAGTGGTAGAGCTTACAGTGGTGTCCTGCAAATACTGTTATTGATGCACATTTATGGAGTGGGTGAACTCATTGCAGATGGCAACTTCTTAAGATAGATTTGCTCCTAAATCTGTCATGTTGTATAATTACACCTCTGCTAGCACAGCTATTCTGCCACTAATTTGAATAACTTGCTGGGTAATAGAGGCTTTCTGGTTGCCCCCTTGGAAAAAGTACAGTTTGTAGACTAGGTAAATATGTCTACAGACCTGTCAGAAATTGTAATTTTTGGTTATATTTCTAGCAATCAGAGCTCAAATACAAGTCATGGATCTTTTAGTCGCCTGTCATCCAGCCCCATACTCTCCCACATCAGAGTGAGGAGGACAACATAAAACACAGTCATGAAGGTGTTCGAGTAACACTGGAAGTTAGATTTTCAAACTTTGAAACAGCAGGAGCTGTGAAATACTGTTCTGAATGTGTTCCATTGTATCATGGCATTTAAGAGATCTCAAAAGTGATGACTGATCTTGTTTCTTCCATACGCCAAGCTCTAATGACAGAGCTGCTGCTGCTGCTTAAGGAAATGTGCAGACTCTGTATTAGGTTCTAGAATTTCTGTAGTGCTTTTTGAAAGACTTTTTCTTATTAGAGGAATTCAAAAAAAACTCAGGAGATTCCAGTAGTCATAGTTGTGTTTAATGCTTTCTCTATGGACTGTTGGGGGTATGGGAGTATAAGAATTTTGAGATGAAGGTAGCTGTCAGCATCTGAGAATTAGATTTGTGTGTTTTTTTTTTAATCCAAATTGATTGGCTGTGAATGCTACTTCTAATTAAGTTTCTTTTTGCTACATGTTATTTTAGGAGAATAAGAAGGGATAAAAAGTTGTTAATTTGAATTGTGTTAATATAAACATGAAACTTACTGTAGATTGCCATCAAGCACAGTTTTGTGCATTTACCATAGCTCATGGGGAAAAATATACTGTGTTGTATTTCCATGTTTAGATATTGCAAATGGCTCCAGTTCAGGAGGATACCGCCCGCCTCCCAGAACAAAAGAAGTGATCATCAATGGACAGACAGTGAAACTAAAATACTGTTTTACTTGCAAGATTTTCCGCCCACCTCGTGCCTCACATTGCAGCCTTTGTGATAACTGCGTAGGTGAGTAAAAAAAGATACAGCATATGTTCAATTTAGTAGCTTAGATGTTGTTATGAATGCTTTTCATACACGAGAGAAAAGAATCAGTTAATGGCATGATTACTCATGAGGTCACTTGCTGTGTTCATCCTTCTTTCCTACAAGCTCAGTTAAATGTTAAGAATTTTAGAGGTGGCAGAAGAGGATAACAGGTAGCTGTTGCTAGTCTAAGAAGGAAAAATATCTTCTGATGCATACATCTTTCCTAACCTGACAGAGAACACACCCAATTCAAATAGGGCGATGAACTTTACAGTGCAGAGAACAAAGCTTTACAGCAGTCTTGGAATTGTTTCCTTCACTGACCTATACTGAGGGCAAGGAACTGCTTGTCCAGTTCATTACAGCCTTAGTGTAAGGCACGCTTCAAATAGTTAGGGCTTGAACACCATAGGTAATTCTTAGATTTGAAGAGTTTTAAGAGTAGATATTTTAAAGTCAGAAATCATAATAAATTACTGGGCGAGAATGCTATTTTGACAGTAATTAGATGTCAGGACCTAAGCATATTTTGTAATGATAGGGTGTTTTTTTCCTCTGAACATCTTGTCTTTTTTCATGACTCTCTTCTCTGGAGGACAGACAACGTGATTAAGACATGCTTGGATTTAAAAGCAAACCAAAAAACCCCACCAATCAAATCTGAGTAGTTTCTAGTTAATTAGATCACATTTAGAGTTTAGTGCAGCTGATTAGCACACAGTTAAGCCTGGATTTTATGCATTCAAGAAAATAATGTAGAAAGATGTCTCCAGCTGACAAATGTAATTGCAGCATTCAGCAGTGATATTTTTAGATATAAAGCAGTCATTGGAAGAATTGCAGTTTCATGTTTAGATGATGCTCACTTAGGGAGTACACTTACACCAGAGTTAAAAGTTTAGCCTTTTGGTCCTATACAATTCATTGGTATCTGTAGATGGCTTCTTCAGTAAATATTTTTTTCTGATGTGTTAGAATAAGTGTTGTAAAAGCTATTGAGCTTGGCAAGCAGGGATGTTTATGAATTGCAGTTGACCCATTTTCAAAAAAATATTATCTCCATTGTGTAACCTGGACATTAGTGTTGTGGTATTGCTCAGTAAACCTGGTAATATGAAATACTGCAGCTGATAACCAGTGCAGTAAAGAAAAGTTAAAGGCCATTATCTTTACTGAGAGTGCATAAATAAAAACAACTCCCCCATGCACAGCCCAAAGTCTATTTTAAAACAGTGTTTCATTTTTTTAATGAACTGGTATGAAGGTTCTGTAATCTGATTGTGTCCTTGTCATACTACATTTGGAAAACCTACTCTGTGAAACAGAGTTAGTGAAATAGCTTAAATAATTTTTGTCTTCTGATTATGTCTGTGATGAAGTAACAGATGTGAATTATTATGAGTGGATATCAGAAAAGAGTCTGAGCAAATGACTCATATAAAAGGTAATTGCATCCAAGAAGATTAGACTTTTCTGCTCATAAAATAGGTATGATTGTTGTAATCTGCTCTTGCATATTTTTTTCTTTAATTTGAAGTCCTTTGTTTTAAAATAATTTCATCCATTTATTGGAATGAGTTTGCTGTGTTTTTTCTCCTCAGCATCTATAATGGGAATTACAATAAATTACTACTTTTTCGGGGTACATTACATAGTAATTTTGTTTCCTGATTAGGTGCAGATATTTGTCACATAAAGATTCAGGTGCATTGAATGGAACATGAAATGTACAAGTACCTGCAACTAATTTTCTGTGAAAAATAAGCATCAAGAAAACCAGACTGCTCCCGTGTTTGTGGAAAACTAGCAGTCTAAGAGCGTACACTTAGTCAAAATATGTTCTGCTGTTTATCACCACTCTTAGGATTATCTATATGATGGTGCTTTTACTTAATTTTAGTTTGTGAATAAATCCTACAATAGCAGTGAGCTTCTTGTGCTGCTATCGTTTGCCAATTCCTTGATGATGTAACTAAACCAATGCAAAAATGTTCTGACTTCACAAGGATAGAGATTTAAGTAGCTTATGATTGCAACTCACTGCCAGTATGGCCCTGCATTCCTTTTTACCACTTAGTTCCTGAAGCTTTTGCTGCATAAGTAGAAACTTAATTGTGGAGAATGTGCGATACAGGAATGAAGTCTTTCTTCAAACCAGCACTTGCTGCTTAGAAAAAACAGTAAGCTGCTTTTACCTAAAGGTGTTTTATGCTACTGGGCAAATGAATGCAGTGTAAATAAGAGGTTCTTTCATTCTGTATTTTCTATTGATTATTTTAATTCTGTAAGAATCCTTAGCAGCATTTTAAATAAAAGTATGTATAAAAATTTATTCATTGTTGGTTTTTTCCCTCTTTTGAATTAATCCTAACTTTCCAGTTGTCTAGCAAGCTGATCTATTACTTGATTTTCTTTCTAATTTTAATGTCATTGCTATTTTTTTTATAAATGGCTATGCAGTATATTTAGAAACAAATAAGAAGAAAGAGCTTTTAAAAAAAAACAACCAAACAAACAAAACATATAAAATTTGAATCCACCCACAGTAAATTCCATACTTCAAACTCCTTTAGCTTTACAATATTTTTATAGTAGTATCTAGAAAAATCTGGATTTTCATACAAATGTAGTTTGCTGCATTTATGTAATACCTTCAAAAATTTCATTGAATAAGTGTTCCAGGAGGGAAATATCTTGGATGTATTCCTGATTTGCTTTATTTAACAGCCTTTGTGAATGACAGCTGGAAGTTAGCCCCTCGAGGGTCTTCTGTGGACCATTATGGT
>JANHFX010019580.1:62535-128210 GCA_027560015.1 Chloroceryle amazona
TACATTATATATAATGAATACATTATAAATATAATATAATGAATACATTATAAAAATTTAGATACAAACTTAAAAGAATAACTATAGCAGACAAATTCTGAGCTCAAGCTAGTTATTGCTGGGTTTTGACAAGAGGTGTTGATTGCATTGTGTGCTGTTAGTAAGAAGAGAGCTGTTAGACTTGCTTCTGAAATGACCAAATGACCTTTTTTAAATTTATTTTTGGTCATTTCGCCATCAACTGCCTAATTTCCTTTTCTTTTTTTTTTTTTTTTCCAAATAGGTTCTATCTTCTTTAATTCAATTTCTATAATAAAAGCTGAACAAGAAGCAGCTGACTATTTCCAATTTAAATATAGTACCAAATGACTAACACGAAACAGTGAATAATGACTAGCAAGCAGTAAATCACCTTAGTCTAATCACCTAAAGCCTTCCTTGCACTGACATGCCACAGTTTTGCTTCTGAAGCAAAGTAACTGATTTAGACAATGGCAAAAATGCATTATGGTGGAAGAAGAGATCCACCACTTTTATTAATCTAAGAGAATATGGTCTTTTTATTTGTTTCAAAGTCTATATATCGTGAAGTTGTGTGGCTGATGGATAAAGATAGCTCCTCTTCTCTGGTTCCACTGTGTTTCTTTCAAAACGTGATTTTTTTTTTTTCTCACAGAGGTTTCAAAGCTCAAATTTTGTAATCGAATGTCACAATTTAACTTTGAAACATTTAGTTTGATTTTTCAGAGATCACTGATGAAAGTGACAATGGCAAAGTAAGTTAGAACAGTTTGGGTTTGTGCAGTAGCCCCTTTCCTGCAATGGATCCCCAGGGAAGAATGGGAGAAGAGCATGAGCACCCGGGATGCTTTCTACTGCATACTCTTATGGTCTCAGAAATTTTAAGCTTAGGCCTTCCTGAACCCTAGGGGTTCAGGTAGAAAAGGTACCCTTTTCTTCCAGTAGCTCCTGATAGATCCTAGCTGGCCTTCTTTATACTCGTTATAAACTTTTTGAGTTGGGGAACCAGGAGTCCAGTAATGCTGAAAGCACACATACTGTACTGGCATTTTCTACCAATGTTTCTGGTTTCTGTAGGAGAGAGGATTCCTCTCACTTCTAAGTCTGACTGCTTTTCTATAGATCCTAAACATGAGACCAAGTGCCAAGAATTTGACAGAAATTTTGGCAGAAAATATGCTGTATTAGAAGCCAGTAGACACCCCCTTTCTGATTAAATCATTGCTTCTATAAAGCACTTCTTCCAGGCAGTTGTAGGTATTGTCCTTTGCTTTAGATCTTGACTGGACTACATTAATTTCTTGTTTTGAAAATACAAGGTTTGTGTACCCATCAGAATTTGGATAGAATAATTGTTTTTAAAAGTAGTTTCCCAGATTAGGAACCAGTGTTGTAAATTTATTTTCTTAAAATGGGGAATTAATTCTTAAAACACCTGTAACACGTAATGCATGCAATGTAAGACAGAGAGTGAAAACTAGCAGTGTGTTGTGGGAGAAGCTCTCTGTAGTCACACCAGATACCACCATCTTCCAGCCTGGAGAACACAAACGACTTCAAAAATAGGCTGAGAAGTAGCATTGTAACAGTTTAGGTTTTATAACACTGACACTGCCCAAGAGTAATTTTCCCAGGACCTCATGATCCTTTATAATCAGTGTGTATTTACTTGATGTTAGGACTTTGGTTTGCTTCATTTTAATTCGATTCTGTAACACTCTTCCTTCTTTACCTTGTTATCTTCCTTCCTGCTTTCAGTTCCTTTTTATGATCTTTGCCTATTTCTTTCCTTACATTTCCTGCAGTGAAGACAGTAGAATTTTCACTTCATTTTGGGGCCTGATTTTTGAATTTGTTAAACCTTAGTTCTGCGTCTCTTGAAGTGATTCTTTAGCTGAACTGTTAAAACTACAAAGTTGACTGTTATGTAATTTCCTTTTCTCCTATATTTTTGCCCAGGTTTTATGTCAGAAATGACTTTGGTTGTTTTGGTTTGTGTTACCTTTTTGGGGCACCCAAGAAGCTGCCAAATGGAGCACACACCTTACAGAAATGATATACTATTTGTTTATGATTATGCCATCTATATACTAGATGTGCTTCAACAATTCAGGGACCATGGCATATGTGCAGAGGAGTTTTTAAGTCTAAGCCAAAGCACTGGGAAATATAGCAGAAAGTCTCTTTAGATAATAGTGTTATAGGTTACTTCAGAGAAGGGTTGCATCTTAGTATTGGTATGCATATAAAAAAAGCAGAAATGCTTATAGTACCAAATTGTATAAATGATATTATAAACCCCAGATGTCAGAGTAAGATTTAAAGAAGGAAAAAAAAAAAATTAGGAACTGAAGAAAATAAATAATTATGTTTGATGCTATAACAATTTGAGAGATTGTTAAGGAATAGAAAGGCAGATACAAGGCAACAACAAAAGTGTGTAAAAAATGTGCCTTCCTGTAGAAAAGAGAGGAACAAATCCATGAACTTTGTGGATGCTGATACCTGGTAAGGATACTGTGCTTCCCCTTGGGACGTGTTGGGGATTATTTTAACTCCTTTTCTTCCATGGTTGGGTGTGTATTGACAAGAATAGCTATGTAAGGAGAGACTGTTCTTCGCTGTGCACTCTTCGTACCTGTGAAAGAACAGTCATTCTAATCTGCTGCTGCTGCCTTGAAAATGTCACCGTTAACGTGCAAAGTGGGTTTTGTTAATTAATCAACATTTATTGTTGGAGGTAGCAGTGAAGTAAGATGTGACAATATAGTTTAATTACTGTGGGCTATCCTAGGGTAATGGCTGCATGTTTTCTTAATAAATTGATCAATTGCTGCTTTTATTTTAAAAATAAAGTGTGATTATTTTCTTTTTGTGCATAACGTTAGCCTGTCACTATTGATGATGATTAGCATGGAAAAGTTGACATTGCAACTGATTTTCTTAAAAGCTGCCTCACAAATAGCTTAACTGTCTGGGACAGTATTTGAACAGTTGTGAGAGTGAAATATTTGTTGAGTAGTCTTTGTATTTGTGTTTCTGATTGACTTTTTGTTGTAGATATCCATGCACATTATTAATTTATTTCATTAATAGGGATCCATCTTTCCCAAAGTTATATTGCTGTTTTAGTTTGCATTGCCTTGTAGAGATTAGTGTAATGTCCAGAATGTAATCTGGAGTAAACCCTTGGTCAGTACTTCCTGAATGTAAACTTGAGGTGAAAAGAGACTTTCTGTTCCTTTTGGGATGTTTTGATTTTGTGTCAGAGTACAAAAGTGCTGAAGATCGGTGATGCAAAAGCTCCATTGTGCATTGTCCGTAAGAGAGGTTCTAAAATAACATCAGCATGAATATAAATGTAACTTGCAATTGGTCTTTTGTTATTTGGGTTTTTTTTCCTATAAACTTCTACTGATCTCATTCTGCAAAAGTAACAGCAGAGGCATTGTCAGAGGAATGAGTGTCACACAGGTGAATGTTGTGGAAGTTAAACTGATCCATTGCCATTAAGCTGATTTCCACTGCCAATCGATGGCAAGTCCCACCAGTGTTTTTTAAACTATGAGCAAATAAGTAGCTTTCTTAGGAGTGATGATTTCAGTGAGTGGAACTGACCATCCGAGCTAGGATAGTTTTTTTATGAATGTACTGTGAATATAACATACAAGATTTTTTTATTATGTTAAATTATCTGACATTCTGAATTGACTGTAAATGATTTAATTTGCTTTTCAGTCAACAGTGTGCCCAGGTGGCCAAAATGGCCACCAGCGTCCTGGCCTTAGCAGTGGTGTGGCCAGCAGGAGAACGGAAGTGATCATGCCCCTGTACTGAGCATTGGTGAGGAGGCCACACCTTGAGTACTGTGTTCAGTTCTGCGCTCCTCACTACAAGAAAGACATCGAGTTGCTGTATCAAGTGCAGAGAATGGCAACCCAGCTGGTGAAGGGTCTGGGGAACAAGGTGTATGAGGAGAGGCTGAGGGAATTGTGACTGTTTAGTTTGGAGGAGGCTGAGAGGAGACCTTATTGCTCTCTACAACTACTTGAAAGAAAGTTGTAGTGAGGTGGGTACAGCCTCTTCTCTCAAGTAAATGACAGCACTAGAAGAATTGGTCTGAAGCTGCACCAGGGTAGGTTTAGATTAGATATTAGGAATAATTTATTTACTGAAAAGGGTAGTCAGGAGCTGGAACAGGCTGCCCGGGGAGGTGATGAAGTCACGATCCCTTGAGGTATTCAAAAAACATGTAGATGAGGTACTTCAGGATGTGCCCAGTAGGCTGGGTTTTGGTTTGAGGGTTTTTTTTGTGTTTCTTTTGGGGTTTTGTTTGTTTGTTTTGTGGTTGTTTTTTTTTTGAGGGGGGTTGATGGTTGAACACAGTGATCTTAGAGTCTTTTCCAACCATGATGATTCTGTGAGTATTATCAGTCTGTTGGGATTGGACTGCTGTATTAGAAGAATATAATAAAAAAAGGAAATAAATACTTTCTGTAATAAAAAGTATTCCTTATATGGACTTCTGAAAACCTAATCTGTTTTCCTAAACATTTCAAGAGCAAGCTGATTCTGAAAGTACCATTTATCCTACAAAACATCAAATCAAGAAGCCTGAATAGATGTGGTCATAACATGACATCATAGTCCTACAAAAAGCTGTAATTGTCATCATTATAAATATTTGCAGATGTGTCAGTATCTCTACAAAATTGCTCACTGTGCATCCGTGACAATGGACTTTGTAGTCCTGTGTTGTACTTCTACTATCAAAAGTAATTTTGAATAATGCTGGCCCAGTTGGTTGAGTTGTAATGTGATTTTTATTTTTTTTTTTGACTGATGCAAGATTTGAATAGCGGGCTGTTGACTTTTCCCAGTCCTGGAATGCATGTTTCCTTGTATTAAATAAAGATGGTAACATTTGGTGAATGCCTTAGGTTTGTGTCTTTGCCCTACAATTACTTGAAAGGCATGGAAGAATTACAGGTGGATTCTAACTTGTGCTCACTGGAATCTCTTAGTAACGTGACCTAGATATTCTTGCACCTATGGACATTTTGTCTTCGAGACCTGCCCTCACGTTCAGCTTTACAAAATGTATGTTGGTGTGCAGTGATCCAGTCGAGCAAAGGAAGAAGGAAGCAGTTCATAAATAATAATAAACTTTTTTTGAGATCACAGTACAAACAGATAAGAAAAGCTTCAAATTGAAGGGCCAAGCTGGCCTACAAATGTTCCATGTAAAAATGCTATTTTGTTCCTTGTAAATTATACAGCTTTTATTAAATGTTTTGAAAGAGGAGGGAAAGCATTGGGGTCATTTTGTACGTGGTTTCCTGGAGTGTAGTGATTGAAAAATGGAGACTGAACATTTAAGGATTTACAAGTCTTCATGCTGTGCTGTGGAAAAGTAGATTTGATGGTTCTGAGCAGCAAAGAACATAACTTGGAGTGGCTTCTGAAGGAAATGCTTTCTAAAGACCATTGCTTATTAGAATGGGAAATATTCTCAGTTTTGTTTCCACCTGGGATACCCAGCAGTTAATGTTTCTTAAGGAGGCTTTCAAATGTAAATATGCTTGGGGAAGATAAAGATTGAGAAATGTTTGAAGTATGATGTAGCTCCTATGTTCTTCTGTCATCCAGTTAACATATATTTTTAGGTGAACATTAATGAGACCACTGACTCATGCTGACAGCTTGTTGCTTCCAAATGGAGGGTATCTGAATTTCATCCTCTCTATTTTCCCCATTGTGTGATTCTGTCCTTTTGTGCCTGCTCACACAGTCCTTAGTGACACAGAGCCATTGGCAAGTCAGGTTTTCTCACTCAGTGATGAACAAAATAATTTCATTATTTCTTTTCTGCCAGTTCAGGGAACTGACCTGACTCGGCAGCAGCTTAGACAAAGAAAGAAGGAAGCAGGGTGCAGTGGCAGGAAAGGCAGCATGTGGCCATCTCTTTCACTGCTAATAAGCTTTTAGGTTGATTCACTTATCTTGTGAAGCCTCACCCTTTGGATCTGCTTACCGGGGTGCTGGCTATCCTTAGAAGTTATTATCCAAATTCAAAGCTGCTGATCTCTTTGGACAGTCTAGTAAAATAAAGTTGCTGTTGCAGGTTTTACCGACAGCTCTTGAGGTTTCTCACCTTTTCTGTGGTATTAACAGCAGCCTTTTCAGCCTCAATTTACCCATCTTACCATTTCATTAATATTTCCTGTTATAAACTGTTCACACATTTTCTCAGTCTATTTATTTGCTTCAGCTTTTGTTCTCAGACCCTGAAAAACTAATCAAAACTGGATTTCTTATGCAGTCCTGATAAGTGTTAACCTGTAGCAAGGTTGGATGTTACAGCTAAGCTGAATTAGCATTGTCTGCTTCTAGATGGGTCATTTCATCCCTTCTTTGGCAGTCAGTGTGTTCTCACTGCTTCACTTGGGCCAGCCTTGGTATTTGTCTGACACTGTGATGAGCCACTCTGGGGAGCTAGGCATGAGAAAATTAGCCATAGTTTTAAGTTCATCTGCCTCTGTCAACCAGTTCCCCACAGGGTTAAATGAACACCAGGCTTGGCCTAAGGACAGATAGCCATAAACACACAGGCAAGAGATCAATCGCAGGACTGCTAAAAGGGGAGAAGCTGGGCAAGCACCTTGTTGCTTTTGCTTAAAATTGAGTGAAGGAGGATGATCTGTCAGAACTTTTCTATCCATGGGATGCTTCCATAGACAAACTTTCTAGACATCGCAGCTTTCTTCCTCCCTCCATCACTGAGAGTTCTAATACATTTACCTTTAATATTTCTACATTAATCTTGTCACAAATGCATGATCGAATACAGCACCATGCTAACTCTATGCTATAAATTTAAGCCAGGACTACAGTAATCACCTCTAATCAGTCTGTTATTCTTCATAACAATCAGTTGCATTTATATTTAGTCTGGATCTTAAGTTTACAACAGCTGGAATTCATAATTTTTCTCAGCATCAGTAGTTTTTCAGTTCTGAGTGAAGGTAAATCTTAATTTTGCTGCCAGGGTTGTCCAAGCCAGGTAGAGATGTCAGGCAGGGCTTTCTTTTCCAAATCATTGTTTGTTCAGTTTGGAGGCATCCAGAATGCCAAAGATGAACCTTTTAAAGTACTGTGTTACTGCTTGATTAATACTTATTAATGCCTTTTTGTAAGGAAGAAGAATCAGCTCTAGATTTCAGAGAGTTTATATTTCTTAAGAGCATTAAAAGTTTCTGTTTAATATGTGTTGGTTCATTATGCCAGGGTTGGCTGTTTTCTCTTGCATTAACAACTAAGCAGAGCTGCTCACAAGCTATATGTTAATTTGCATTTACATACTTGTGCTCTGCTGAGCAGAATATTCCCTTGTTTTTTAATATACTGCTTTGCAGCATATAGCATGTCACATCCCTTTCTATTTTGTGACTGACAAAAATGAGGCCCAGTTTAGTCATTCATAACGCTCATGTAAACCATTTAATACTTCTCGTTTTTCATTAGAGTTGGTTTGGATTTAACACTCTAGCAGTGTTTTTCATATCTAGCCTTTCCTGTCCATTTCTACTTTACAGGCATCTTAGGTAGTTACTTCACAAAGATTGGTAAGGTATTTATCAAGAAAGCAGAGCCTTTTAGTTTACTAAGGAAGTTTGAAGACAACAGTTGGAGAGGAGTAGCAAGTAGGTTAAAAATATCAAGTTAGTCTTTAGTAAGGAATATATGTGTGTGTGTGTATTTATGTGTGTTTATAGACAAAAGGCTGTGTGTATTTTTGTGTTTGTGTGCATTTGTCTGAATCTATCAAATAGATGTCTACATATATCTAATTATTTTTCTATGTCTAGAAACAGCTTTATGTCAATATAATTTGTTGTTTCCTACTGTGTCAGCATAGAAGAGAACTGAAGTATATACAGAATTCATCTTCCAAAAACACATCCTGCTTCTATGTTTTCTTTCTGAAGCAGTAGGGTACAAAAGTACCTGAGGATTATGCTCTCTGAAAGGCTTTGTAACTGTATATTTTTGTGTGCGTATTATTATTTGCTCATGTATTGTATGAGGTATCCATGAAATGAATTAGTTTATCAGAATGTAAGGACTCGTTCAGAAGCACAAATGTAAAAAGCACCACTCAAATGTGATGTCAACTTTAGTTTGGGAATACAACTGTCTTGCACTGAAGAAAGGTAGTATTGCCTACCCATTAAATACTTGAGTGTTTAGTTCTTGGTATTCCTAGCAGTACTCATTAAATCAAAGTGTTTGTGAAGCCTTATCCTAAGAAAGTTCAGTAACTTCACCTTGAATAGCCTCAGTGGAATTTGAAACAGATTTATGGCAGAAGCATGTGGTCTGAAACAGCTGTCATGCAAAACCATTTATAAAAAAACCTTGAAAGTCTGGTGTACTCAGAAATCTGATGCGCATGTTGTTTTGACTTTTTTTTTTTAATGAACTTAATAATAAATATATCCTTCAGGGAAAACCTCTAACGTAGGTCTTTAACATAGAAGAAAGTCATAGCTATAAGTAAACTGGTGTGCTTGTGCAGATGAACTTTTTTAACATAGGGCTTAAAGACTTCAAATTTATAGTTTGCCTTTCCTGTGGAATTACAGATAGTTTGATGCTGTACGTCAGTGGAGGCATAAATCACAAGAAACAAAACAGGATTTGGACAAGGATCAGAGAATAAGAGAGTCAGCCTGAGAGCATCTGTCTTATGATTTGATAAAAAAATTTCAAATGCTGTCAGTACAATCTCTCCAAATCAAAGTTAGGAAATGCCAGTTTGTTTCCTGACAGTCACTCAGTTTCCATTACCCAGCATACTGGGACAGGGAGGCAGGGACAGAGAGGGGAAATGATGTCCAGACTGCTTGGGGAGAAGCGGAGCAAACTGTTCCTTCTGCTGCTTCCCAGAAAGCACCTAAGGCATTTTCCCCATGCTCAGGGCACTCATTTCTGACCCTCCCTGGCCTTTTCCAGTGTCATGGATGAGTTAATCTCTCAGGAAAATAAAGAAAAAAGAGTTTGGTTTAGTGAAAAGAGAGAGGCTGTAGGGCAAAGGGTAACAGCATTCAGATGCCATCTACTAATTTTTATATCATGTGGTTCACAGACAATTCCTGCAAGATCAAATAGATTATAAACAAAACCAAAAACAACCCCAAAACCAAAAGAAGTAGAAGCAAATTTTACAAGACTGAATTTTATCATTTGAAAAATGTATTTTGTGAATGATTTAGCCATTTTTAATGGTTTTGTAAGGCAGTTTAACTGCCAGGATTAAGAGGAAGAATAGATGGTCTGGAATGGCAAATATTTTGAGTGAAACAATGAAAGGGAGTGTGTAAATATTTCATATACAGTGGATGAGGTGATAGTAGACGTAAATCAGAGGTGTGATCATTATGGATATAAATAACACCAGAAACTCCAGTTTTGGGTAGAAGAGTCAATGAAAGTAAAAAAAAATACTTATTTTGAAAAGATGAGATAGAATTGAGTTGGTACCACTTCATGTGGCAGTGGATAAATACATGCTTATTGGTCTGACTGCACAATTTATCACAACAGTTCTCTTAGGTTAACAGGGGCTCACATCAGCCATGCTTCGATTTCTTTAAAAGCTGTAAGGTTTCATTAACGTATTCCTTTTTTCTTTTTTTTTTCTTTTTTTTTGGTTTGGTTCTTTTTTTCTTTCTTTTCTAAATAAGAATTTCTCTGTGGCTAATTTGCAAATGCCAGTTAAATCATAAGTTTAATATAATATTCAGAGAGCTTTTTTTCAAATAAAAAGCATTTTATTAATTGCTTTCCATTTTTTTTTCTTCTGCCTCTCATTTCAGAACGGTTTGATCACCACTGTCCCTGGGTAGGCAACTGTGTGGGGAAAAGAAACTACAGATTTTTTTATATGTTTATTTTATCTCTGTCCTTTCTGACAGTCTTTATATTTGCATTCGTTATCACCCACGTCATCCTTCGTAAGTATGCTGGTGAAATCAGATTACGTATGTAGCCATTTGCTTGAGTTTTTTATCTTTAAGTTAATCTTTTGATCATTCAGGGTTTGTTTATTTATTTATTTATTTATTTGCCTCTTCTCTGAAGCTTCACAATCCTTAGAGTTCCATTCTAATCTACAGTAGACCCTGGTCATGGTAGTCAGTGACCTAGCACTGGCTTTATCTTAATACAGTGTTAATATTCTTAATTTTTTGTCCTTTTACGGATGATTTATTGGAAAAGAATGCTGCATGTCTCAGTATACAGATGGTATCATTTTCTTAAGAAACTTTTGTGTGCTCTAACTGTAAGCATGGGTCAGTTGTCATCCAAACAAACAGGTAATTTACTAGGAAATGGATTGGAGCTATTTCACACTTTCTGTTGTTTGCTGTTTAGTTTTACATCTTTCTCTACCCTATTTTTAACACAAGTTACTTTCATTTTCATAGACATTCTGAAAATAACCAGTTCATAATGGAGTAAATCAGATAAGCTATAGGAAGATGAATATTCATCAGTTAGAGATTGGTTTTTATTTGTATTTTGGATTGGTTTTGAGGCCAAGACTGTTTTGGGTACTGTCTTATTTTTCCACACACCTAACAAATTTTGTTAGCTGCTCTATGATTATGACGTTCTAATTTACAGTGGTAGGTTATATGACTTGTCTTTAAAGACCTTTTATAAATCGTGGGATTTTTTTTAACCTACTATCACTGAGAAGCTTAAAAGTGCTCTATCTTTTCACCAATTATATGGCATATTTCCTTCACTATTTCTTTAGTCATTTTGGAATTCTTTTTATTCTGTATTACAATGAAAACCTAATAGAAGTAATAAATTAGGTTTATAATACATGTGTAAGGCTAACTTGATAATTGCATTATATTGAAAATGTTTTATTGAAAAATATGCCAGATTGAGCTCAATTTACTCTCACACTGTGTACGGAAAATTTGTATTTTAAAAAGCAGATCTCCTGCTCTTATTTGTGCTATGAAAAAAAAGGATACGAGCACTGAGCAGCTCTCATAGCTCAGAAATCCAGCACCCAGGCTAAAACTAGGGGCATCTGATTTTGAAGGAGTCTGGATCTACAAGTTGTTATCACTGCCAGGTACAGAATTTCTAATACCAGTTGAAAGAGCAGAGATTAAATGTACATATTGTTTAAAAAGGGAAAAGTAATTACTGGAAGGAGAACACATTCCATTAATACTTAAATCCTTAATGTTTATTTGGGCATACACATATATTCATTCCTCTTACATTTAAGAAGCAGCAGCATGGAGATTTTTCCTGTCATCTTACTTTTCTAGAATTCAGTAGTTGAAAACATGACCAGTCTGACCATGTAAACTCTACTTTGGAGTGTCCACTTGTATTTCACAAAGACTATTGTGCTTTATTTCTTTAGTTTTCAGCATATGAATTACCAATACTACACCAATATTTCATGTTCTGTATGTCAAGTAGATTTATCCAGTGCATTTTAACTTTGCAATGTCCATACCTAATTCTAAATATTAAAACAGAGAAATTAATTATGCCACTGTGTGATGAGAAGCACTTTAGCATTGTGAAGGTGTTATAGATAATGTATAGCAAATGTTGAATGCTGAATTAACAAAGTATATCAGGTGTAAAATCTACCTTGGATGAGACAGGAAAAACCTCCTTAGTTCTAAACATTCATTGATCCTCAAAGGCAATGGGAGCAGGTATGAATTGTGATTTGTCCCTCAATTTTTATTTCCTACATGTGAACTTCAAGCCCAGCTTTCAAATTTATTTACTATAATCTTGAGAATGTCAAAAAAAAATTCTTTACAAATAGTTTTCTTATCATACCAATTACTCCACTCTTTCTGTGCCTACCATGCCTCTAGTAGTCCTCATTTCTACCTTTATAATAGTTGCCACTCAACTATTTTTGTTCTGTTTCACAGCCCTGCAGTTCTTCAGCTGATGCTAACTAGTAAGCAGGATTCTCTGTTACTTAATCTGAACCTTTGTGCTTGGCATATACTGCTTTGTGTTAGCATGTCTGAATAAAGTCTCAGTTTTTAGACCTGGCGCTGTGATCTTCTGATCTTCTTCTGGTGTTTCAAAGTTATCCATATGTATTTTTATAAGCCTTTGCAAAATTCTTGATTCTAGAGGAAGTCTTACTGACTTAGTCAAATTCTGCTCTTTGCTTTTTCCCAAAACAATCATAGCAGGATTACCCTCACCTTGATTCTAGATACTATGTGTTAGACTGAATTCCATCTGACAATAATTTATAGCAATTTATAGGCATTTATGTTAAAAAAACAAAAACAAACAAAAAAAACCACCCACCCAACCAACCAACCAACCAAAAAAAACCACAACCCCCCCCCCCCACACACACACGCAAAAAAAAAACAACAAACCACACCTTTTTGATTTATCCTGATAGGAAAGTTCCTTCTTTGACTTTGTTGATTACAGAGGAAACCTGTTTCCTTCTTTTTCTTTTAAATGTTTCTTCATTTAAATGAATTTTTGAAATTTGTGCCATTTTTTACTACATCTTGCAAGCTCACATTTTTATAATTTTTAATGGCCATAAGTGATGATGAGATATAAAATACATCTTAATTTTTTGTTTTCTGTGGCCTTCTGAAGTGTTTATTGGAAACTTGCTGTTTCCAGGGTTAAGAATATTGCTCATAATATCCTCAAAGATAATACAGTGAAAACGTAAATCAAGCACTTTAAAGGTATTGTCTTCCAAGATTTTCTTCCATCTCCCCAGTCTTAACACATTTTCAGTAGTAACGACTGTCTTCAGTTACTTAGCTCTGTTTGAGGCATCAGTACTTTAACTGTTGCAGTGAGGAACCTTCCACTTCTGATGTTTTGGGAACTGCTTGGAATAGTGTGATCAGCACTTGGGAATAGAGATCACACCTACCTGGTGCCATTGCCATTAAGGATCCTAAAAATTCTGAGAAGGTAGGAGAAGGCCCTTTAGTATTGTGCCTTCAGGCTGAGAACTAGTTATGAGAGTCTGAAAGGCTCAGAAATACAAGGTACATAACACTCCCTTTTTAATGGCAAACAGTAAAATTAACCAGGCAGGTTTAGAGAATTTATATATATGTTTATACACACAGCACACACAAAATATATCTATTTTTCTTTTTTTTGTTTGTTTTAAAGACAAGTTTCTCCTCTGTTCATACAAATCTCCAGATGAATTTAGCTAAGGCAAACTTTTTTGCCGTGGGAAAGGCTTTCAGACTGCTACATTTAAATTATTTTCAGTTATACAGTAAAATGAAAACTATGTGCCTATAGCTATGTGACACTGAATCCGTTTCTACAAAACCAATCTACTTGTTGCAATATGAAAATTGTCAAATTACCCTTTTTGATATATTTCTGGAACCCAAGTGGATGCTTCTGCATCTCTAGTTCATTGGACCATGCTGCTCTTGAGCTCTTTTCAGCTCGTAGATACTCTCTTATTTGCTCAAAGGCAACAACAATCTATTAGAAAAACCTTTTGTGCAGGTGCAGGAGGAGCAGGATTATACTCTAGAGAAATTTGTTGGCTTCCAGAACAGAGGAGGGAAAGTTGAGAATCTGGGTTTAGAGAATAAGTTTTCCAGGTCAAAAAGTTACATTGAAAAGTACTATTTCAAAATTAAAAAGTAGCTTACAAATTTTTGCTTCCATATTAGGTCTGAAAAGAACAGGGATAATCAGAAATCTTGTTCGTGGGAAAGTATGCGTGAATCAATTTGGTATGACTGAAAAAATATCCTCCAGATGTTAGACCTAACTACTTACCCGAGGGTTTTTTTTCTGATGTTGCTGCTGCTGAGCAACATATTGTCATTTTCATAGTAAATCTATTGTACGATTATTTGGTTATCTTCAAATATTAATTGTTTTAACTATGGTGAAAGCAGCCTGTAGTCCAGTTTCTTACTCAGCTGGTAATTTTGGGTTCTATTTCTACAGGTTCTCAGCAAACAGGGTTCCTCAATGCCCTGAAGGACAGTCCTGCAAGATATCCTTTCACTGAAACAAATTGTAGGTCTTGTTGCAAAATAACATCTGAGATGTGGGTTTTTTCCTTTTTTTTCTTGCTGTTGTTGGATATGTGCCTTTGGGACTTTATCAGTTAATGATTTCATTCCTTCTTGTACAATAGGATTTCTCACCACACATTGGAGGTAGGAAAGAGACTATAGCCTGGCTTGTTTTTTATTCTTCATCTTTTGTGGAGTAGTTGACAAAGGCCTGAATTTTTCATGTGTGATGGAAATATGCTCCATATATTTGTGATGGAATTCATAAATACATCTCACACTCTACCGATGGAGTGGTTTCAGCTAAAATATTCAATAATTCTTCTGCTTTTACAACAGAAAGTATCCAAAATGTCTGTTTCTTGTCAGGATAGAAAAAGTAGATTGTGAAATAACTGAAACCAGAAGCTGTCCCTGAAGAGTTTGATTTCTGAAAGTATTTTTATGTTGATTTACTGATTTTAGAGAAGTCATTTTCAAGTATCAACTTCTGTTAAGCTACGTAAAAGTATGCACAGGAGTATGTGTTGCTCAACCCAGAAAAGAGAAGACTCTGGGGAGATCTCATTGTGATCTTTAGATATATAAAGGGGGCTCACAAGAAAGACATAGAGAAACCTTTTACCAGAGCCTGTAGTGACAGGGCAAGGTGCAATGATTTTAAACTGAATGAGGATAGATTTAGGGTGACTATAACAAAGTTCTTAAAATGCGGGTGGTGAGATACTGGAAGACGGTGCCCAGGGAAGTTGTGGATGTCTCATCTCTGGAAGTGTTCAAGATCAGGCTGGATGGGGTTTTGAACATTCTGGTCTAGTTGAAGGTGTCCCTGCCCATGCAGGTGAGTTGGAAAGAGATAATATTTAAAGGTTCCTTCCAAGCCAAACCATTCTGTGATTCTGTTCCATAAATGCTCCATGTTCTTTTTAGCACTTCATGGGAACTCTCTGTACCTTTTATACTTGGTGAGAATGGAAAAATCTACTTCTGTCTGAAAGCAGAGAATATAATGGAAAAGTGGTAAACTGACATAACTACTGTTTAATTTTATTCCTTACATTTCTGCACAGACTGTAAACTTCTTGCTCCCTATGTATATGTTTTGAATGGTTTGTGTCTGCATAAACAGATTGCACCTCTCACAAAGATAGTATAAAAAGATGCTGAGGAAAAGTCTTTTGTCAGTTGTGCCTCACACAGTTTGGTGTTTTCCACAGAAGAATAGGGAGGAAAAAACTCTTACTTGGTCATTCATAGTTGTGCGTAAAGACGGACATCTCTTTCCAGGTCTCTTTTCCAAGTGTCAAATTTTCCAAAATTTCCAGATACATTTTTTGTGTTTGTGTGTGTTCATCAGGTAGAGTCACTAAGCTGAAAGCTCCTTTTTTAAACAAAGCCAGTGTTGGGGTGGGGTTTTTTTGGTACAAATAATTTTACAAAGTACAAACAAACTGTTCTCAACAATAACTTCTAATTAAAACAATTACAATCACATCTTACAAAATATGATTCCTTCAAACAGTTTTCAAACTAAGAATAGCTTTCAGTAGTCCTTAAATCGGAAGGTAATTGAATATGCATTTGAGGATCCTTGTACAGGGACATTGGGCTGCATATTCATAATTTGTATTAAATTGTTGGACAATTTAATATTACGGTTACAATTCCTAACAGTAAAAAATTAAATTGTCCAAATCGTTTTGGGAATGCCGCTGTGGAGCGAGCCAGTTGGTTCAGAGGACACTGTCATTTCTATCTTGCTAACAACCCTCTGTGAGGTACCAAGGGAGTGTTATACCACACGACGCTAGCAAGTTTTACTTTATATTAAGAATATGTTCCTGCTTTTGTGTTTGCTTTTTAATTAATGTAGCCATGTTGATCTAATACAAACCACCCCTGCTGATCTAGAGAACTTTTCGGATCTTGGTATGGGGAACTGAAAGAAGTCTCTTTCTTGGGGAAATAAGTCCCTTCTAGTGGGGAGGTCTTGAAAGAGACCTTGAACAGAGAGTTTTCCTTTTCCCTTTTTTGTCAGTGGGAATTACTTCGAAGAGTGAGGAACTCACTTTTCAGGACCCTCTTGTGTGTAATCATGGTGAGGAACAGCCTGTTACTCCTGTGCTCACTCATATGATGAGGTTGCGGGGAGCCCTTCTCCATCTAAGGTTCTGCTTTTCTGACCTGATAATTCTTCCTTGTAGTCCTGGTGTGTGGATTCTACCCAAGAGTGCTCATTACAGCCTTCCTTATTATCTCTACTCTCTCAAAGGCTAGTTTGTATCATGCATGATGTTTTGGGGCTGTTTCCTTCTTTTATGCCTTTCTGAGCCTTCTCCTAACAACTGTCTACTTCCTTATCCATTCTCCCTCATTCTCCTCGCTTTACCTGTAGCTGTCACACAGTCAGCTAAGACTGAGTTCCTCTCTTGTGTTGGTTTGATTCCACATAACTTGAGGAAAATGTGCTGCTCAGCAATGCAACTTGGTCATCCTGCTGCTTGTGGAGCAGATTTGCTCAGAATGTGAATGGCTCTTTTCTGGCTTTTAAACCAGAGTGAAGTAGGTACTAGGGGAAGTTAACCAGAAGTTAAACAGACCATTCACATATTTTCCAATTCTTTAGGTGAGAGCAGACCTGCAGTGCAAAACTCTTTACTGTTAACTACTGTCAGGATTATTTGTTGCAAATACTTCTGTCCAACTATGCATTTTCCAGTCTATCGCTGTAGAATGGTAAGGAGCTGTCATATTTCTCTTCTATTGATAGGGTCAGAGATAAGAATGCTTTTGTATGTTTTAAGGCTGGATCCTTTTTCTGGAATATTTTGAGTTGATGTTGTCTTGGAAACTGACCACTCAATGTTATTACATGGTTAATATAGAGATTATTTTTATCCTATTCTTTTCCCATGTTCCTACTGATTTATTATATCTATTTTTCTAGGAACCAAAGCCTTTTCTGCTGTTGATTCATGTTCCCTAACAAAAATTTACTATTGAAATGTTGTAGAAAATAATGTTCTCAAAGCAGATGTATTCTGAATTCATGGCTATTGTGTGTAAACAAATATATAAATAGCAAGCTATGGCAGGAAACCTTTAGGAAGTTGTTCTTTATGCTTGGTTATATGAAGTTGAGAAGGCAACTATTGTCTAACTGCTGAGATGATGACTCCTTTAGAGCTAAAGGAATGCCATAAGTTGTAGTAAGTATGCAACACTGAGTGCTGACCGACTTTCTTAGTATAACAATCTCATTTTTAAAGATTGGGTGCTTCTTTATGGCATTTGGGTTATGCACTTTATAAGGAGTAAAAACACAGGTAATTTGAAAATTTCCAGTTGTGTACACATACAGGCATGTGCACACCTTCACTACGCTCATGGAAGTGTGGGTGCTCTTGCTGTATGTATACCTGTGCTGCTCCCTACAACACACAGGTGAGAAGGCACCCCGGGAGTTCACATACATATACTTCAAGTGCAAGTCACTGTATATTGTGCCCCACACTGTCAGTCTGCTGTCTGGATGTAGGCTGCTAGCAGTGTTTGAGAGGGAGAGTGCCCTGTCTGGACAAGGCAGATACCAGAAGAGTGATTTATGGCTGTACCAAACCAAGTTTTGACTGCTGATGTTCCCAACTCAAGTTCTTTTCTGCTATTAAAAAATAGCAGATTTTTTAAAGAGATTTGTAAATCATTTTCTTACAGTTCTAGCTGATGCCTCCTTCCAGTAGTCAGCTGCTGCTTAATAGTGAGATGGGCGTTAATAGTATTCTGCTTTAACATGGTAAGTTTGGGGCAAATGCTGCTCGGTTCTGAGTATGCAATCCCACCCCAGCTATTCATTCACAGGCTTAACAGGAGTTGTCATCCAGGCCATTTGCTAAGGCTGGGCCGTTTGGGCACACCCCCCCAGTTGTAATGTAGAATATATCGAGTTGTTACAGGGACTTGAGAGAGCAAGTGGACTTTGTATTTTACCTGGACTAGTGCACTGATGCTAGTGTTAGGATGCTTGTCAGGATCTTAACTTCTGTAACAGAAGAAAGACAGGAGAGCCTAGTGGTTAGAACATGTGACTGAGATGCATTTTACTCTGTTGCTGCTATATACAGGTCTAGAACCTGTAGTCCTGCCTCAAGACTCCCGTTACGCACTAAATATTTGTGCAAGTATCTGTTTAGTTTTTGCTATTCAGTTAGCTTTGGGTTACCTGTCTTCTTTTTGACCTTCCACTCACCCCATCAGAACTGTTATTTACTATTACTTATCAATTTACCTGTCTTAATACAAGTGTGATGACTTTTACAGGGTGAACATGAAAATACTAATTTCTGCAATTAAGATCATAACCTTTAATTTGCAGTTTCTAGCCTTTTTCAATCTGCAGACCCTTAAATATTTGCTGCTATAGGGTACTATTCAGTGGCCTATACGCTAAAGCCTACTGACAATAGGTTTGCTTTTTTGAGTTTAATTTTTGCTCTCCCTTTGAAGTACCCCGGAAATCCCAAGAGACTTGTGGACTATAAGATGACTGAATTTTGTGTTTGTAACTACTTGTTATTGGATATAATATTTTTTTTTCCCATTTGCATATGTTTCCTTGACTTTCAATTACTGTGCTGGAAGCTGTGGTGTGTTTTTTCTCAGTGTGGTCCATTGTTGGCCTCTCAGGTTTTCACACGTACTTGATCAGCTCCAATCAAACAACAAATGAAGATGTAAGTTCATTTCTGCATACATTTCTAAATAGTAATGAGGAGTTTTTTCTCTTGTATTCTTAGGGAAGTAATACCTGCCTGCATAATTTGGGAACTAACCTGATCATGTCTGATACCATATATCAGATCTTTCGGACTGTATTTGTTGTGGCTTGAAGATGTCATGGTTACATAGTGTGTCCATGATGACTTACACTCACAGGACCTGTGCCTTGAAATAGGCTACTACAGAAGAGATAAGACAAAAAACAAGTATATTTTATATAGTAGGAAATGACTAAATAATTTTTAGTATCTCTTTTTCACTGGGAATGCTAAATATTCTTTAACTCAAAACCTGGTTTGTGTAAAAATTGCTAAGTGTGTTGAATTATCAAAAATAATTTCTTCCTTTATTTTTTCCTTTGAAATTTCTTTGACAGTCTGAGGTCTAAAACCTCTGGCAGGGAGTATATCGTTAATTTAAAGGTCAAATTTCTAATTTCTAAAGTTGTCCTATTTTGCACATAGGTTTCCATTGTTTTGGTGTGAAATTTTTACTATGTGTGAATGTTTCACGTGTTCTCCCCTAACTAGAGAAGAAATGCAAAATGAATGAAAGGAGAAAATAACAATAGCTAGGTAGCTGATGGTATAGAAAGCTTGTTGGAATTTACCAAGCAATCTAACAAACCACTCCAGACTTAAAATTGTTTTATTGTAATTTTCTATTTTACCTTTTTTCATAGTCTCTGGCAAACATAAAAGTACCATGTTTGGGAGTGTCAAATGCATTTTGTTATTGTTTAAGGTCACAGTTAAAATTATAAATTTTGCAATAAATACTGATCAATCAGAAAGACCTTACCAAGCAGGCTCAGAATGAGGTGTGCCTCATCATCAAGTATTTGAGCAAGTAGCTTGACTTTGAAGAAATCTACCTCGTTAGTGTGACAGATGAGATACTCTGGCATTCCTCGGTTATTAGGTTTAGGCCAACATTGTCTCTGCAGATGGACCCAGCATGCTTCCACTATACCCCCTTCCCCTCACATAAATGCCCCTTTTGGATTGCTGAAAGTCAGATAGCAGGGATCTGCAGCAGTGTGTACCGTGTCTGAATTTCAAAGGAACTGTTCAATAATTTCATTTAAAGCATACATTTCCAGTTGAATACAGTAAGACAGTTTGTTCAGGCTCTCAAGTATCTTGCAAACAGAAAAGCAAGCCTAGCTAAAAGAAATCAGAATTGGCACTAAAAGGTAGGGATGACTGCAGTTACTTCATAGTATTTTAGAGCCATTTGTGTACTTTAGGGAAGATAATATTGTGTGGTTATTGTACAGCTTGACAACTTACCCAAGAGTATGGAAAAGTGCTCTACTGCTGGCTTTAATGGTATGTCCAATTGAACCTCCTCTGTAGAACATGCCATAATATTGGTAAAATTAAGCTTAGACCATTATGTTCAGATGCTGAAATTCCTACTGTGAGTATATTGATCCTCTGAGATTTTGGTTTGTCTGAATCTATGGACATAAAGCAGGTACTTGCTTGTACGGCTTTAGGATCCTGCCTTTCATAACAGCCCTAAGCTCTTAGCTGTTTGGAAAGTGCGATCATGGGTTTTCTCTGGTCCATCTCAGATGTAAGTAGCATGTTGCTGCTTTGGTAACCCTGACTTTGTTTCAGCCATTTATGTATTGTATTATATGTGATGCATCTTGTTCATATCTCTTCAGATTAAAGGATCATGGTCAAATAAAAGAGGTAAAGAAAACTATAATCCATACAGTTATGGCAACATCTTTAGTAATTGCTGTGCTGCACTCTGTGGACCCCTCTCTCCAAGGTAAGGGTTATCAAAAATATTATTAGTATAACTGAAGCCACATGATTATTGTTGACAAAAAACATTCTTTCTGATTGCTTGCATTTACTCAACACAAATAAAGTTTTGATTTACTGTCCATTAGAAGCTTTAATTAAGTTTTTATTTGGTAGTAAAGAGGTAAGTTAGTAAGTTGTGTTTAAACTAACTTGGTAATGAAGTCAAAATATATTTAAGGTTGACATCTGAAATGGAAGTAGACTTGCTTGTGTTGCTTGAACTTCTACCACTGCAATTAATAACTTCTAGCAATAAAAGATTTCTGGTAGTGAGCTGTAGCATGATGGGCAATATGAAAGTTCTTCAAACTTTTATATATCTAACAAATGTGAGATGAGAGTTTAGGAACCTAATTCTACAACTACCTTGATAATTGTTCATTTTTGTCTTTTCACTCTGAACCATTTTATTTAAATAGACAGCCATTTTTCTTCCTTTATACTACTGTTAACATATATACATTAAGCTGATTTCGGTGGTCTTACACCAAAGCAATTCCAGAGAAAGTTTAATGGATTCATTTTTGCTGCATACATTTTCCCTTTTGAAATACAGAATACTTGTATCTTCAAGGTTGCAGATGGTTTTTCAGCTTGAACTAAATATGATTCAGAGTTGAGAGTAGAGAAATAAAACTGGCAGCTGAAAAGGTTTAATTTTCTTCTTATTCCAATGCTCAGTGGTTAGATAGTTCATGTACTACATGTACAATAGAGGCCCAGTTCCTCTGTAGAGAGTGACTGTGATTTTGTAGATTATTTTTGTAGCATATTCATTGTTTGAAGCTGTTTTGCTTTGTCTGGAATTATGTAGTTATGAATCTGAGCTGTTGAGAAGAAAGAAGTAAATTTCATTTTAATTCAGTGGCTAAGGTGTTTTATTGGAAGTGAGATTTCTATCTTTACTGTTATGAATATCAGAGGTGGTGGTTCTATGAGCAGCTGAAGGTCAACAGGAGAAACTGACAACTTTTCCTAAGGAAGACACAACTGTGTTAAAATTTCTACATACTGAGTTAACACTGTAATCCCTGTGGTTAGAAGAGAGTAAACCTGTGTCTGCTTCCTGCCTCTACAGATGGTGCCTGAAGCTAACCCCTTAATTCTGCCATTTCGCTTTTCATAGAAGTATGTGATGTAAAAAGTCAACACCATGCTTCAAATTATTTTGCTTGATTCCAAATGGAATTCTTTATTAAAACTACCTATTTTTTTGTCAGTATTTGAAGTACCATCTTAGGTTGATAGAAGTAGCAGAACACAGTTTTAACAGAGTTTGTACCTTTTTTTCTGAGATTACATGTAGCAATGTAATTTATTTAGATGCAGAAGTATATGTAGAGTTTCCGCAGGGAGATACTTTGTGACCAATGGTAAAAGTTGATTGACTCTAAAACAGAAATTATAACCTTGCTTTTCTTTTTTTTTCTTTACTTTTTCTCTCAGCTGTGTTCCAAGTCACTAAATATTTTTTTTTTCCCTAAAATTCTGGTGAAGTGGTTTAGCAGCAATTACTTCTTAAAATTCAAAATGTTCCACTGCCTTTGAGAGTAGAATTCAGATTGAGAGGATCTGTAAATCTGTAAATAATCTAAACTTCTCTCACTTCTGTTAAACATCATGTTTCTTGGTTTTAAACTTATGCTAGTAAATTCAGAATGCATTTTACATGTCCTCAATGGTAACTTTCAAATCTTTATTTGATCCATAACTCTCAGCATAGGTCTAACTAGTGTTCTGATACAATAAATCATGTAACATTTTTAAGCATCTGATTTTTGAAGAAGTGCTTCCCACATGACAGATTGTGATCTCACATGGGGTTCTAAGTGTTCTGAATGAACATTCTGCAGATGTTCAGGAGGAAAGCTTAAACTGGTCTCCCAAGTGGTGGAAACCTCATGGACTTAGGAAGTTTGAGAGGGGAGATGCCTTAGATTTTTCTATGCATCCTGTTCTTATCTTTTAATATTGAAGCCATCCTGACCCTTCATCAATTCAGCAAATAAAACCAGTTCTGTGCTGACTTTAGTTCTCAGGTGTTTAAAGGCATTTACATAGTCATGTCTTAGTCACTGTGAACTCTTCAGTTAAAATTTTATACCTTGTGGTAAAATTTGTGCTTTCCCAGATGGGAAGTAATGTTGTTCAGGTCATGGGAAAAAAACATTTTGGCCTATGATTAAAAATATATGGGACTATGGGACTATAATTGAAAGCTATATATATTTTAAAACAAAACAACTTTGAATGAATTGAAGCATAAAAAGTTGAAAAGTTTCAGTGAAAGTGATATGAGAATCATATTATGTAGAGTATAGTAATTGGTCTGTATATTCGGCTTTTTATGAGTATTAACTAGAAGAACCTAAGTGATGTTTGTAGTTCTCAAATTGAACAGTAAAACTACACTAAGAATTTTACCAAAAATGTTTAGATCAGATTATTCAATTCCTTTTTGAATATCTTATGTAGATTTTTACTTACTAATTTCTCAACAAAACATTTTCTTAGATGGAAATAAGAAATTTTATGAGTGCATCACTTTGGTAAGAGTTGTAGCTTAACCCCCTCTGGCAACTAAGCACTGTGCAGCCACTTGCTCACTCCTCCCTGCTCCCCAGTGGGATGGGGAGGAGAATCAGATAAAACTAGTGGATTGAGATAACAGTTTAATAATTTAAATATTGTGTCTCTTTGCATTACTATTATTATAACAAAAAGAGTGAGAAATAAAACCCGAGGAAAGACAAGTGAGGCACAATGTAGTAGCTCGCCACCCACTGACTGATGCCCAGCAATCCACCTCTCCTGACCAGCTCCCCCCAGTTTGTATACTGAGCATGACATCCGTGGGTCTGGAACACCCCTTTGGCTAACTTTGGCTTAGCTGTCCTCCCAGTTTCTTGTGTACCTCCTCACTGTCAGAGTATGGGAAACTGCAAAGCCCTTGACTTAGGATAAGAACTACTTAGCAACAACTAAAACATCAGTGTGTTATCAACATTATTCTCATACTAAATCCAAAACACAACACTGCACCACTACCAGGAAGAAAATTAACTCTATCTCAGCCAAAACCAGAACAGTAAGAATAGTGGAGCACTATAAGCAGTATTAAGTAGCTGTCATAGCAACACATGGCAAATTGAACAAAAGTTTCTCCCTTTCCTTTTCCTTCTCCCCTGCTTTTCCTTTTTTTATTTCCCCTCCCTTTTCCTTTTTTTCCCTTCCCTTTTCCCTTTTTTCCCCTCACTTTTCCCTTTTTTCCCCTCCCTTTTCCCTTTTTTCCCCTCCCTTTTCCCTTTTTTCCCCTCCCTTTTCCTTTTTGTCCCTTTCCTTCTAAATTTTGTTATTAAGTGGCTTTTAGAAGTGTGGAAACTGATAGCAAAAGAACCTTCAGAATAGGTGCTTATTCAAAGAGCATTAGTGAGCTTTGTAATTTTTCACACTGCTGATAAGCTTCTAAATCTTTTGTCCATGATAAAAATGCAGAAAAGAAGCAGTACATATGACTGTGTGGAGGGTAGTATTACAAGGAAGCAGTTACCTGATGATGAGTAGAAATGAAGTCTTGTACTTCAGCTGACTAAAAGGGAAACTTTGTAGGTATAGGCAAAGTATTAAGGTCTGTTGTATGCTAGAAATTTTTTCTTTCTTTTTATCAAGAGGAGGTAGTTATTGATCAGAACTATCTCTTAACACATTTTCTTCATTTTGATTATTCCTTAGCTTAATTGACAGAAGAGGATTTATACAACCTGATACACCGCAATTAGCAGGACCCTCGAATGGCATTACTATGTACGGGGCCACACAATCTCAAAGCAACATGGTAGGAATCATCCCATAATGTTGTTCATCAAGATTCCTGTGAATGTTTTCCTTCTCCACTTTCATGTGAACTAATCAAGTAATAACTAACTGGATACAGCTGACCCTGGGTGGAATGACTTGTTTATTAACAGTAAAGAAAAAAAATAAAACAAGGCTCTTCTTAACGTGTTTCACACAGTGTAATAGTTACTGCTCATGGATTCTAAAAAGTGAATTTTCTACACTGTTGATTTATTGAGTATACTGGCGTTTTTACTTGCACTGTTGACATCTGCTGTGTTTTGAACTGGAATATTCAAGTATCATGGACTTACTCTGGTTCATCATTTTCCAGCTACTTTTTATTTTGTATGGCACTTTCTTCATACTCTTTTTTCCTTCTTTGCTTGTACACTGCAGTTTTGCATAGACTAATATATTTTAAAAAGCAAAGATGAACAAAGAGCTGTTTCTAGGAGAGAAATATGTTGAAGAAAGAGCAGGACACTGAACTTCCAATGAACAAAATAATGGCAACTGGATTGTTACAGAAAAAGTTTTAAAAAATTCTTTGAAACTGTGCCAATAGCTTTTGCTTTCTTTTTTTTTGCTGGTAGCACTGGCTATCATAATGGAAGATAAAATTTCCAGTGCCAAGAAGAAGAGAGTAACTGGAAAGAGATCTTTTTCCAAAGGCAAGCATCTTACATATGTGCCTATTTCTGAATTGTTATCCAACTATCTTCATATTATGTGGGTTCTAAGACTGTCAAAGAAGCTATGAGTTATGAACACCCTCTCTCTGCCAAAAAAGAGGCGGCCACATGGCCTTCTGACATAATTCAGCCTTTCTTTTGAACAAGAGAAGAAAAGACTTACTCTTCCCAGACTGATTAGTTTTAGTGTCACTGATAAACTGGTATAAAAATTTTGCTGTATTTGCTAAGCTGTTTTTACTTACTGACAATTAAATAGAAGATTGATATTCTCCTTAATGAGAAAATGTATTAGAGACACAGTATGAACTTTGAATCTTCTGTATCTTCTGTGAGGTGCAGTCATGCAGAAGAAGGTAATGCTCTGTGCAAATTTTGCTCAAAAAAAAAAAATTACCTCTGAGTAAGTGGGGTTTAAAAAAAAAAAAAAAAGATAAGAGAAACCTTAGAAATAGCCTGAAGTCTTTAAGGGATTACCCAAATTTTTTTACTCTGTCAAGGCTTCTTATTCATGAAGATCATTAACCCACAATAAGTCCCTGGCATTACATTATCTTAACATTGTAAGAATTACACTTGCATTGTAAGAAGACACTCTCCGTATTACTAGATATAAATGAGAAAATCTCATGCCTGTTTGATAGAAAATTGACTAAATTTGTCTCTAGAAATGGAGAAATCTGTTATGGTATTACTTTACATCAAAAAGGTAGCTGTTATGATTTTAGATTATAATACCTGTAATTACACAAGTTTTTCAAGGATTTGAACTTCTTACATCCTGGAACATCATAATACTTGAGCGGGGAAAGCCACGAGTTCTTTAAGAGTTATCAGAGTCACTTGGAAATGTGCAGCTTTCTTTTCTGAAAAGGATCTTAGAAAAAGCTTGAAAAGGGTAATACCTTGTGTTTGGTGTGGAGGAATATCTGTAAGACTGTGATGCCATTTTTCTCAGGGGTATTACTCCTGGTCCATATTCAAGACGAAGTGGCATGTACTGGCAGCTGGCTGTCAGCATTAAGATTTCTCCCTTCAGTTTTATTGCAAACTCTTAAAGACCTTCTCAGTTTCCTAGTGTCTCTAGTACTATTTTCTTTTCCCTATTTAAAATCTTGCATTCTTTTCTGGGTTGACGCATAAGAAGTTACAAATTCATTTCCATCCAACAATGCAGCGAGACATAATTTGTTAGTTTCACATTTCCCTTTTTCTGTTGTCTAAGGTCAACACTTTTGCTTTTCTCAGTAGACCCAGTGCCTGCTTTCAGGTTCCCATCTCTCCTATCTCATAAGGCAGCAAACAACAAAACTGATTTCCCTATTTCACCATTAATATCTCAATCTTGTCCCCATAACAGACCACCTGGTTTTCTACCAAAATTAATTGACATTACTGCTAGCTTAGCTGTTTTCAGCCATTCTGTTCAGTTACCATATTTCCTATTCTGATTTAAATTTAGACAGAAATAATGAAGTAAAACTTCATCATTCTGTTTAAACCTTTTTCCCATGAAATGACCCCTAGTACTTTTCCAAGCTTTACAGTATGTTTCTCTCAGCTTTCTTCCCAGTACACAATCTTAGATTCTTCTGAATAAGTTTGGGAACAGGAGTGCTGGGTACACCAGCCTTTTATCTTGAAAAGGACTGTGAAGGGTTTTTGAGTGAAAGGCAGTGGAGTACACTTTAAGGGAAAAGTAAAACAAGGTATGTGGCATCCTATTGTTAGATTTCTTTCTTTTTTTGGTTGGTTTGTTTTTTTTTTTTAGAAGAGGAATCTCTACAAGATTCTCTAGAATTGTTCTTGCTATAAGTTCAGATGTGAACATCAACATTTCCTTCAGTGATTGATGGTTTAACTGAAAGACTAGCTCATACCCAAGACTCCAGTGGAAGCAAAAGACTAGAGGTGTCATTACTGAGAAAGGTTAGGCAGAAGATGTAATATGATTCAGTCTTCCCTTCCAGAAGGTTGCATACCTCTTGGGGAAAAACCCTTTCTCAGAGCTGAGGCAAGTGGACCACAATGACCTGGCAAGTTTGAAGGGGATGTACCTGGTACTGCAGCTTGTATTGTAATGGTTTCAGATAAGGACAGGCAAAGTGAAATTCCTTGATTTAAGATCATGCATACATCACAGTCTTAGTCCATAAATACTTTGTAAATGGCAGTGGTTTAGCCATTTATACAAAATCTGAGATAATTACATTATGTTAGCAGTTCTAATGCTTTTGAGTACGGGAATAACTCATTAGAAATCCTAAGTGTATTCCAGTACACCTTTATGGTGTTTCTCCTTGGATTTTATCCCAGAATGCATTGCATCCTCTTACCTCTACTTTGAATCTTAATGTCTAGATGTTACACTGCTTAATCCATATAGCATGCAAAAATGTCTCTCCTCCCATTGATCATAGAATCATAGAATGGTTTGTACTGGAAGGGACCTTAAAGATCATCTAGTTTCAACTCCCCTGTGTCATTCACCTCTCACCAGGTCAGGTTGCTCAAAGCCCCATCTAGCTTGGATTTGAACACATCCAGTGATGGAGCATCCACAACTTCCCTGAGCATCCTGTTCCAATGTCTCACCACACTCACAGTGAAGAACTTCCCAATTTCCATTCTGAGTCTACCTTCTTTCAGTTTGATGCCATTACCCCTCATCCTATCACTACAAGCCCTTGCAAAAGTCCTTCCCCAGCTTTCTTGTATGCCCCCTTCAGACACTAGAAGGCTGCAATATGGTCTCCCCAGAGCCTTCTCTTCTCCAGGCTGAACAACCCCAACTGTCTCAGCCTGTCCTCACAGGAGAGGTATTCCAAGCCCCTGATCATATTTGTGGTCCTCCTCTGAACCTGCTCCAACAGGTCCATGTGCTTCTTGTGTTGGGGGCTTCAGAGCTCAACGCAGTACTCCAGGTGGAGTCTCACAAGAGCAGAGTAGAGGGGAAGAATCACCTCCCTCCATCTGCTGGCCACACTTCTTTTGACGCAGCCCAGGATATGATCAGCTTTCTGGGCTGCACTCGCACATTGTTGGGTCATACTGAGCTTTTTGTGAACCAGCACCCCCAAGTCTTTCTCCTCAGGACTGCTCTCATTCCATATTCCATCCAGCCTGTACTTCTACTTGAGATTGTCCCACCCCAGGTGCAGGACATTGCACTTGGCCTCGTTGAACTAGATGATGTTGACATGGGTCCAACTCTCAAGCCTGTCAAGGTGTCTCTGGATGGTTGGATCCCTTCCCTCCAGCATGTCAACTGCACTGTACAACTTGGTGTCATCCGCAAGCTTGCAAAGGGTGCACTTGATCCCACTGCCCATGTCACTGACAAAGATGTTAAACAGCACCATTCCCGGTACTGATCCCCGAGGATCACTTGTCACTGGTCTCCACTTGGACATCGAGCTGTTGATTGCAACTCTTTTGGGTGTGACCATCCAGCCAATTCCTTATCTGCTGGGGGGTCCGTCCATCAAATCCATGTCTCTCCAATTCAGAGAGCAGTCTGTCATGCCAGACAGTGGTGAACACTTTGCACAACTTCAGGTAGATGACATCAGTTGCTCTTCCCTTATTCACTAACTCTGTAACTCCATCGTAAAAGGCCACCATATATGTTAGGCACAATTTACCCTTGGTGAAGCCATGTTAGTTGCCAACAATCACCATCTCATTTTCCATGTGCTTTAACAGAGCCTTTAGGAAAATCTGCTCCGTGAGCTTGCCAGGCATAGAGGTGAGATTGACTGGCCTGTAGTTTCCAGGGTCTTCCTCTCTTCCCTTTTTGAAAATGGGAATGATGTTTCCAGTGAGAACTTCACCAACTTTGGGACTTTTCAAATATGATGGAAAGCAGCTTAGCAGCTTCGCTCACCAGTGGACGCCACAGGACTCACAGATGGATCTTTTCAGATGCCATGGACTTACACAGATTCAGGTTCTTCAGATGATCTTGAACCTGATCTTCACTTACAGTGGACTGATCTTCCTTCTCCCGGTCCCTGCCTTTGCCTTCTTGGGTGGTGTGACTAGAGCTCTTACTGGTGAAGACTGAGGCAAAGTCATTTAGTACCTCAGCCTTCTCCATATCCCTCATGATTAGGTCTGTTCCCTTCCAGAGAGGGCCCACGTCTTCCCTAGTCTTCCTCTTATCACTGACATACCTGTAGAAGTGTTTCTTGTTACCCTGATATTCAAGGAAGATTCTATTGAGCATCTTCTCTCCATTTGTCTTCCCTCAAATCTTTTACTCAGTGGCTCATGTCTTTCTAAATGGAATTCCTGTGCCTCACCGAACTAGCCTCTTGGCATTTTTTAAGTCTTTCTGGGTTGCTTAGTATTACATTCTATTTTCATTTATTTTAATACATCTTTTAGCACAGCATCATTTTTTGCATTTAAGCTCAAAATAAATACCAGGCTAAGGTACACTTGCCAGACACTCATTTTTCAGTGCAATGCATTATCTCTTACTCAGGATACCATTTGTGGGGCACTATTTTTGTATTTAACAGCTTTTGTGGTAATTTTGCCTTTGTGACTTTGAATATTTCATATAGGAGCCACCCTATTCATGCTAGTGACTCAGTTTGTCGCAATCTCAGAACTGAAGTTGTATTTACTTTTCTGAAGGCTGAAAGCATATACAGTTATTTTTTTCCTGGTACATTTCCAGTGTTTTAATCTCTTATCCAATAGAATTTGAAATTAATCTGGTAAATTAATTAGCTAGCTTCTTAATATCCCTATCCATGTGACAAGTCTGGTCGCTTGGAGCTCATGAACTGTAGATCTGGTATTTCCAAAGCATTTCCCTCTTGCATTTTATTGCTGATTATTTTTACAAACTCTCTAATGAAACACAGTATTTCACCCACTATGAAATGTATGAAATTTTCTCTGTATTTTATTCTTACTTTCTCTTTAAGGTTAATTTTCTTTGTATTCTGAAAAAAAAAAAAAAAAATCTTAATTCACCATAAACCCATCAGCTACCATTACCTGGACCTGCACTACTGTGGTACTTAGCTTTCTCTTAAAAGCTGAGTTGATTCTTGGGTTTTGATATGAGATATTTTATTCTTTAGTAATCTGTTATGAAGAAACACAGACTCTATCTTCACACATGTTTTTAGATGAATTAGTTTGTTTATTTTTACCATAATGTCTATAGGCAGTCTTTAATACCTTATAAAGTAATAGATTTTTACTTTTATCTGCCTCTGTCTCAGGACAGGTTTATTTCTTTAAGAAATTCTCTTGTACTCCTGCATCTCTAGGCATCTCTTCTTCAGTGCTTAGCTTGTTTCTTGTGTGCCAAATTCCCTTATTTCCATTTCTCCCTTTCCTTTCCTTGATGCAAATTCTTTGCTTAGTGGTTTTGTTTTCTTGGTTCTGCATACCACTGAAAATTGTAGGAACCATAATAGTGCATACAGAATGTTCGTTACTAGTGAGACATGCAGGAAAGTCCTCTACCAAATGTTCACATCAGTGTTTCTAGGACTGGTCTGCAAACAGGAATCCAGCTGATCCAGGGAACTTTAACTCTGGCTATCCTAGCATACTTTTTCCTTTGCTTTTCATATTCTCATTATTAGCAGTAACGATTTCTATCATAACAGTAAAAGGATCAGCAAGTATAGGAGCCCCACTTTGCTGGGAGTTTACAAGTGTGTTTCCTTGTATATTTACTGCCCTACTTCTCAAATATAATTTATCATTGCCTGAAATGGAACTTAGGGCTCTTATCAAGTCAGCATTACTACAGTCAAGATTGATAGAGGTTATTCATTAAAGCATTTTACTTCACAGTTAAAATGGATTAAGAGCATATGCAATACATCAACTTCAGCATTTTGCTATGGGCTAAGGTATGTTTTAGAAGCAATTCTTTTGATTGTGCATATTTACTGCATTTTTGTTCTCATCGCAGAGCAGTATCAGAGCACATGAACTGGATTTCTTTCAGAAGATGTGCTCCCGGAGTGCACCCAGCATGTTCTAACCACTCATGGACATTCAGTCCATAGCTAATCTGAAGTAAAATCCCTGGAACAGACATAGTTTCCCCTTTGGCTTCAGAAGTGTTTCACTTCATAGATCTACGCCTGGTTCACTTCTAGCAGAGCCATTGACTTGTTGGGTTTTGTGGCTCAGTTGTTGCACAGCTAAGTATCTGCAATGCCATGATTTTGACTGTGAAATCCTACAGTTATCAGGAACAGCTACAAACCTTGATCCCCCCACTCTTTACCCATCTATTATATTAATCTAGCATTTCAGCATCCTTTTGGTTGCTTCATAGCACTGTCATTCAGTGCTGTCAGTCTTCTCTGAACTTTTTGTTGTTTGTACATTATTCAGAGATGCTGAGGTAATTTAACCCGCTTTTCTTCATCTTCTGAGAACTGTAACAATTCTTTAATGTTACTAGCATTTAGAAAATTTTTAATGAAGTTAATTTAAAATTCCAAGTAAGTAATCTCTGGCTTTGGCATTAGAAATGTGAAAACTCTATTGCCGCGTACCACAATTATGTTAACATGTTTGTTATGTGTAGCTTAAAAAAACCCAAACAAAACAAAACTCAGACTTTCATCAGGAGAACCAAAAAAAAAGAAAAATATTGTTTCCTTAGTTGTTTGTATTTATTATTTGTGAAATAAAGACAGAATTTTAGGTTTTGTCTAATTTACTTTAATTTGTGCCTTTGAATGTGAAAATAAATACAAAGATGGCTAAAAAATTAAATGCACATATATAATTGAACTTCTATACTTGTAGAACTCACTAAACTTGTCTTACCTTCAGAATCTGCTGTTCCTCTGAAACAGTGGAAATTTTAAGTGCAAAATAAAGTCAGTAGATCTGAAGGAGGAAGGTACTGGTGGAATAATTTCTACAGTAGATTTTTGGCTATTTAGATTTCCGTGCTTGGCTTCCTTTTTGTTACAATCATAGAGTTTTTAATTTATTTGAAATGCTGGTTTTGAATAATTCATGTGATTAATAGCTGTTAAGACTTTTGGCCCCAAATTTCATTTAGTCATGTTTCAAGGAAAAAACACCATGCCAGCCATATAAACAAACTTGATTTCCTTTGTATTGGCCGTTTAAACTCAAGAAAATAATCTACTTGTATAGTATGTGTTGTTTTTATCAGATGTTTTTGAGAGCTTCATTGAACACATCCACCTGTGCTGGTATAAACTCCACTCTGGTCACTTTAGAAAGGTGTCTACAGCCTGTATTTCCTGTTTCATGTTGATCACTGTTAAGTAGAACAACAACAACAAAAACCTGAAATATATCTGAGTGAGAGGAGGAAGGAAATATGCCTGAGTAAGGAAAATGAAGAAGAGATATAAAGCACCTGAAAAAGTTTTAGAACACCTTTTAATTGAGCTTTATGAGGCTACTTTATCTTTTCAATATTGATTCAGTTGAAATGCAAATTTCAGCTAGCATTTGGTAAGAAGGGAATTAATTCAGAATATACAATGAATTCAAATAAATTACCGTCAGCTAATTTAAAACTTTGTATTTGTATTACTGGGAACACATTAATGATTTCCTTTTGAAGATCAATGCTGAAGCTTCACTAAAGCAATGTCAGCTGCTAACATTGTTTGTTCTCAATGTACCCCTGTGGTTATAGGCATTCCTCTGTTAGTTAACATGCTCTTTGGCTACTGCTTTTCAGAAAAGATAAATTTGGGTGATCTTGAAGTTTGAAAATTCAGTCAACAGATTTTTAAGGTCTGCACAGTAAGGTCCATAGCTTAATTGAAATAAGCAGCTGTGAATAATAGTATTTTAATCAAGAATAATTAATGCACACTGAATTACTAATTGAAAGCTTGGCTTTAAAAGATGCTGACAGTTTTCTTCTTAGTAAGGTACTTATGCAGGGTTTTGGCTTTATGCCTGCAAGTAATCCCTCTGAAATTATATAGGACCACTTCAGTTGTTTGGCTGGGGCTCTTCATCACTTTGTGGGGGAAGAAATTTCTTGCAACATATATGAACTCAATTTATGTAACAGGAAGTCAGCACATTTATTTCTGAAAGCATAAATGTTGGAAAATACATAACTGAGTAAGGATCAGACTTCTGCCTGCAAAAAGTAGTTGGTTTGAGAGTCCTAGACCACTTAGACCCATTTAAAATACTGTGACCAAGTCATCTGCTTGCGTACTTTCTGAATGTAAAGTGTGTGTATCCATCATTAAGCTATTCAGTTGCGGAATTGGAGGACCTGAAAATACCAGAGGAAGCATTCATAGTGATGGTTTCCATCATACAATAAAGGAAGCAAAGGTCTTTCCATGAGCTTGCATAATACTTTATGCATCAGTGGCATGATGCATATAGGCATTTTAGGGAATTGCTGTGATGTTAGTAACAACAGCTGTGATCAGGAATATCTTGAACAGATGTCGGATTTGTAATGTCTTTCAGTAATTTGATATAGATCAAAGAAGTCAGTTGTAAAGCAGAACATACTGCTTTAACTGAATCCTCAAAATAACAGAGAATAGACATGTCTTACCTCTGGATACACTTTTTTATTCTTTTTTTTTGCTTCCAAATTTCCTTTGCTGTGTTGGGTTTATAGTTGTATTCACTGGCTGTAGTGTTTCTGTTGCATGGCAGAACAGTAGTGTGGCAAATGAATCTAGCAGGATTTTTAATATCTGCAGGTATTAAAATTGCTTAGGTTAAGAATTAAATACGCATTGTCCTTGGAAGCTCTTAAAAATCATGCCAATTTGTGTTAAAGAAACTTAATTTGGCAGTAGGTGTACTACCCAATTAGCTAGCTGGATATTACTGAAATATATACCTGTCTTGTCATCTCCAAGAATGGATGATAATTTTGTATAAACAGTTCTTAGAAATTATGTGGAGCCAAAGGCATTCCTGGTAATACTCACTGAGCTTAATAGGATTTACATAATGCTGAATTTGGCTTGTTATTGTGAAAGTGCTTGCCAGAAAACCTGTTTTGTACTTTGATTTTTCACATTGTCAAGATTAAATTAATCAAGAAACAGTCTAAAAAAATGTGAAAGTTTATGTCAAATTATTGCATCTACAGTGCTGCCTAATTTCTACTTATTCTCCAGAATACTGAGTAAAGTACATTCTCTGGAGTGTATATGAAACATATTAAATTGGGAGGGGGAGAAATATTTGCTCCCTGAAGCTGTATTGCCAGGTGTATCTATATAAAACCACCTGTATTAGAGGAACTCTTGTTCTGGAAAACTTGTGTAGCACCTTAATTCCTACATGTGAAGACAAATGAAAAAAAAAAAAAAAGACAATTGCCTAGCGTTTTTGAAGTTGCAAAGATGTTTGGATTAGGCATTTGGGCCCCTCTCACAAATTCTAGCTACTCTGGGATAAAAATGAACAGTGTGGAAGAGATTCACCTCACCTGCAATCAGGGAGGTTCTGAGCTGCCCAATGCAGTTAGTTGCACATGGGCTGTGCAGATGGGTTTTTCAAATGGCTTCAAACAGGGAGAAGCAAAGCATTTAAATTCCATCACTCACAAAATACTCTTAAAGGTTACCAAAACCCTTAAGTGAACATTCTATATGTTTATCATAATTTACTTTATAGTAATCCAAAGCACTGGCTCGGTTATGCATGGGGGGTTTTATTTTTTTTTTCTTCCCCCAGGCAGCATGCAATGGGATTTTTGGGTGGCTAACCATGGAATGATACTAATGGATTTCTTTTTTTCTCTTCACATCCCATTCTTTTCCATACCTTTTTGTCCATATTCTCCCTTTTTTCTCTGTTTTGTTTGCCTTATATGATTTTCACACCCTTCCATTCTACAGTGTGACCAAGATCAGTGCATTCAGAGCACTAAATTCGTTTTGCAGGCTGCTGCCACCCCCCTACTACAGAGTGAGCCAAGCATAACTAGTGAAGAGCTACCTTTACCAGGAAAGACTATCAGTGGGCCTTGTGCAACTCTAACTCTAGGGCAACCAACACCACCATCTTCTATGCCAAATCTCACTTCAGATACAGGTTTGACAGACATGATACCATTAAAAGAGGATCACGAAGGTCATCAGTTTCTCACTCCTGAAGAAGCTCCGTCACCCCCTGGGATGCTGCCAAGTGGAAGTCCTATTACACACAGCCATACAATGCACGTCCTGAGTCTAGCCAGCCAAGATTCATTGCATGAAGACTCAGTACGAGGTCTCGTGAAGCTTAGCTCAGTTTGAACAGCTGTTTTGAACATTGCACCATATCTTGGTGTCTATACAGATCTCTGCTTAACAGGAATGACACTGCAGTACCACTGTAAGACTTCGTAACATGCCTGTAATGGAAACTTTATCGTGTAATGGAGTCTACTAAAAAGCTGAGTTATTTTTTTCCAATGGAGCAATGGCATTTTTTGACCAGATTGTTAATGGTTGTGCTTTGATGGTGACTGCCTTTTATTTTTAAACAAAACCAGAAACAGTCTTGTTTCCTGACGCTTGGGTACAGCAAGTTGGAAGTCAGCCTGTAACAAACACTGTGTACAGTACAAAAGAGAGAGATTCTTGGATGTAAGTGTCATGCTCTATGTTCTATGCTCTTGTAATACACAATTGTTAAGGCTTACCACACTTGTGGCCAGAATGGTCTGCACTTACATGTTATGCTACTAATATTTGAGATAGAAAATTACCATTCCATTTGTTAATACAAAAAAAAAAAAAGACTGCAGATATGGATTTGCATGCCACGCTACAGTATGTGTTACAGTGGTGTTGGTATTAAGAGAAAGTGCTGCTTTTTTATTTGTGACTCTCAAAGTGCTGTTTCATTTCAAGACAGTGCAACCAACAAATTAATGGACTATATTATTTTTTCAATTTATTAAAGTTTATTTTAAATTAATCAGTGGTGCCTAGAAGATGGAGAATTACTGATCTGATCATGTTGCATATCATTTAACCTTCTGTTTAAGTGTTTAGAGTGAGGTATTGTGTTGTGCCATACCATGAGATTCTTCCACTCCCTAATGTGATACAATTACCTGTGGACCTCCAATAAAATGACATCTTGTATTTCTTGGACATGTGTTATCCTTGCACAGTTTTCCTGGGGAAAGAGGGGGAAATCATGACTTGTTGACATAGTTTGTAAAGGTTTGACTGGATTATGTTTACTTGATGAGACCAGAGCTATGGAGGAAGATCTGGTTACAATTAGGATTGCTTCAGCCTCTTTTATGGTTCTGTTTGAGATGTGTATTTGTTCCCATAAGGAGTCTTTATTTGGAAATAGAAGAGTTAGCCTCTGCTTGAACTGTAATTCTGTGTTCCTTATAGCTAAAGGGTGAGCGGCTTAAGAATTCAAGACAATGACAGACAACTTAGTGAAGTTCATCTTAAACAATTAACGATAGACTGTAGGTGTCCCCAGCCATCATCCTTCATTTGTATTTGTCCTTTAATATTTTAAATGGAAATCTTGATTTCATAGACTACTTCTGTTAGAGATATTTTTATAATTATTTTTCATGACAGTTGAAGAAAACCTTAGTTAACCTGAGAAAGTTTAATAGCTTTAATACTGTATTTACTATGCTTTTCAGGATATGAAGAATGAGTTCTTTATTTCTCAGGACAAACTAAGTGCAGAATGTGCTTATCTGATGTTTCTGTGGCACGTAAGTGTTCACCAATTAAGAAATGTGACAGTTCTGTATTGTTCACCATGGTCATTCACTGACACCAAGCTAAAAAGCTTTTTGTTTTTACTTCCATTGCTGAAACTGAGGACAATCAGCCTGCATAATATTAGTCACCCATGCCATTGAAGCATCAGACAAGATACTCCTAAGATTTCATATGCAATCTGTTTCTAGCTTTGACCTAATTCAGTTTGTAGAACATAGCAACACTTTCTCTTTAAGTGCCATAACAGGACCGCCAAAGAACCTTGGGCAGACAAGTCTGTCCCAGCTATTGGAGCCACCCTCCTGGCATTTTCCTGAAGCTGGGACAGTCTCAAGCTCTTTCTACCAGCCAAACTAGTGACTGTCATATCCCAGTTGCTGATCTCCCAATAAGCCCCAAGTATCAGTACACACTTCTGTGTCTGCTCTTGAAGAACAGACAGTGATACTCCTCTTGTTTTCATCTTCCCCTGATGGGGCTTCTCATGTATGAAGCCATGAACATCTGCATTAAAACAGGAAACATACTGAGGACTGGAGATACTGGTCTCACAGAGCTGGGTAAAGAATCCCAGCTTTGAGTTTGTAGACCAGTACTTGACAGAATCATTATCTCATAGGTCTCTGTGGGTAGTTAACTCTGGATGCACTGCTCACTGCATAGAAGGACAAGTCAAATATTTTTCACGTGGTATCAAAGCTTTCCACTTGTAGTATTACAATGAGGATCGCTATTTTAAGGAAATTGTTCTTCTTAAGTCTCCCTGCAATACCCAAAGGATTTTATGCTTCCAAGAATACCAACTTCACGACAACATTTGTATGTCATTGCCACTATGAATCAGTGCAAAAAGCTGCACTGCAGTGCTGTATACACAATAAAATCAGTGTCAGTTTTAAAATGAAACAGAGGGGAGAAGGACAGCATTAGAGTCTTTATGCTGTTTTCTTTGTGCTCGTGCATATGTCATTTCTTAGAACCTTCTGTTTTGTTTATAAGTGAGGTGTAAGAATCACCTAACAGATTGGAAACAGATCTGCTACTTCAAACAGATACACTACTTATGTTCTTGTTCAGGTGATGGGTTTTTTTCTTTTCATTTTTAACATGACAGCTTTATTCCTTTATAACATGCTGCCTATTTTTTTGTTTGAAATTTAAAAATAAATTAAATACTTCGAATATATCTGTCTATATATATTTACATCACCCTTATTTTGAGTCTATTTTCCTTCCCAGCTCAGTCTTTATTAAATGGTGGCATCTCTAACCTCCCTTACACGACTGCCTCATGAGGACATCTGCTGGAAGCTGTTGGAAATAAGTCTATTAATCCATATGGCGTGGTAATTGCAGTCTTTGATTGGCATCAGGCAGTGATTTAGCAGCAGATTGATTGGAGAGGTGCCTCTATCAGGGATTTTGGTCCATTCCCCTCACCTCCATCGTAGCTGTCATCAATCGTGGGAACTCTTAATACTTCTGGAATGAGTCAGCGAAGTAACTATTCACCTATTCTATAGATGTGGGGGTTTTCCTCATTTTTCTTTTTCTTTCTTCTTTTTTTTTCCTTTTTTTTTTCCTTTTTATTTATTTATTTTTCTTTTTTCTCCTAGTGAATACGGAACAGAGTTTTTTCTATGCTTTTTTCTTTGACAATTAGTATACTAATATTAAATAGCTCTTTCTATGTTCATCAGATTTATAAATGTAGAATCAAAGTGCAAGCTGATATTTTCAGAGGAGTAAATATTTTTTTTTCTTAAAAGTCTAAAATCCTTGAATGTGTAAAATCTGATTAGTTTATCTGATAAAAAATATTTATTGTGCTTTTTTTAATTAACATTTTTCCCTTCTAGATATCTATATAATATTCTATGTAGTATGAAATACAGTGGTTCATAAAATGTTTTTAAAGTCTCTTTGCTCTTGTGATTTCTCAAATACATTTCTATTTTAAAAGGGAGTTTCATATTTATATCAGTTTAACAGTAATGTAATAAATGTCAAAATGTTACTGTATTTTTGTATTATAGTTTGTCCTTTATCAACTTTTCCTCCGTTCATGTTAATTGATGGTACAGGTAGATGTATTCCTCCATAAAGTGGTCAATGCATTCATTAAAAGGAATATTAGAGATGGAAGATCATCTGTCTTGCAGTTGAACCTTCTGAATGGTCCTAGAAGCAGCAAACTCATCTCATAAACACAAAGACCTGTGTGTTAGTAGCATGTGTTACAAGGGAGATGACCAACTGTGATATGGCAGATTTTCTCTTTGTTTAAATCTATACAGTGAGTATAATAGTTTGTGGTAAGTAGATTATTGCCTAGTATTCAAAATACGAAACAAAGGAGCATATCTGCAGGACTAACAAAATTGAGCTTCTGTTTGTCTTTCAGTTCCCACATTCAGTCCAGCTTGAAGAACAACGCAGCAATGTTATAAACGGATGCACTCCTTACTTTGGATCCCTTCTGGTTTAAATTATATGTGGGAACTGTCATCATGTATTTGTTTATTTTTCCCTTCCCCTTCTTATCAGCAGTGGTACTCTGAAGATGAACATGGTGTGTTCAGCTGTGGGCCAGCTGGACTTTTTGTTTGAAAAATCAATTGCTGCCCAAGTGATCTTGTTTTAAGGGCTGAAGTGAAATGGCGTAGCCTACCTCAGCACGCTTCCAAATATTCGTAGGCCAAAAATATGAATGGAATGCGTTTTTGATAGTTGCATATAGATTTGTTTGATTTAAAATGGAACTATCCGTTTTTTTGGGATCCATCTGGGCCAGAGCTTCCTGGTTTTTATTCCCTGCAAAGTCATTGCAGCTTGACACCTGGCTGAGTGCACTGCTTGAACTTCAAAAGACTGTTGGGATTAAGTGAGCTATTTAAACCTATGCAAATCTAGATTAATTCTGAATTGATGCAGCAATTCCGTTCCATCACCAGAAAGCAATTTACCTCTTCTCATTCAGCTATAGAACCTGAAAGTTCAACACAAGCAGTGCGAGGTGGAGAGGAGAGCAACTTTTGGATGTTACTGTGAGACAAGATAGGAGGTTGTTTCTAAGGTAGGTCAGAGAGGACAAGAATAACATGATGAAAGAGAGAAGACTAAGTGAAAGCAGAACAGAGAAGATTAGCAGGTGACACAGGAAAAGAGGAATTATCTCTAAGCTGTGGAAGGAGAGGGACAAGGTATAAACAAAAGAACCACTTTGGGGGGGCGGGAAGGGGAAGAGGAAAAGGAAAATAGCTGTCAATGTTAATCAAACAACATTTTAAAAAAATACTTAGTGATATTCAAATATGTTCATGAGAAATTTCTTAAAAATCATTCTGGATAAAAAAATAAGGTAAGACTTTTGAGAGAAATCAACTGTAGGAAGATGATGAGAAAAATGCAAGAAGTTGATCTTCCCTCAAGCTACTCTCCCCTAATATCCCCTAATATATTTTTCTACTTATGTTTTGAAAATACATCTTTACATTCAAAACCAGGTGAAATATTGCTCCTATTTAAGTTTGGGTTGTTTAGTCTGGAGAAGAGGAGGCTGAGGGGAGACCTTATCACCCTCTACAACTACCTGAAAGGAGGTTGGAGTGAGGAGGGGGACAGCCTCTTCTCCCTGGTGATGAGGGACAGGCCCAGAGGGAATGGGTGCAAGCTGTGCCAGGGGAGGTTTAGGCTGGGTATTAGGAAATATTTCCTCACGGAAAGGGTTGTCAAACATTGGAATGGTCTGCCCAGGGCAGTGGTGGAGTCACCATCCCTGGAGGGATTTAAACGGCATGTGGACCTGGTACTCAGGAACATGGTTTAGTGGTGAACTTGCAGTGCTGGGTCGAAGGTTGGCGTAGATGATCTTGAACGTCTCTTCCAACCAGAAACGTTACGTGATTCTTTGATGGGAAGCTTAAGATGTTGACCATGCTAAAAATAGTGATTGCTTTAGCACATTGCATTTCCATACTGATAAATGTTTTAACATTCTACATTCCCATACCAGAAGTGCCACTGCACTGGGAAAATGAATGGTGTGCTACGGTTCTGTGTTTCTTGTTGATGCCTTCATTAAATTTGCTCACATTTAAATAAAAATGGTTTCCTAAGCAGTAGTATTGCCAATAGGTCAAGAAATCTATAATCAAATCAGAGTTTCTGTGACTAGTGTGCAAATAAGACTACAAGCTAGATAAACTTTGTGATTCACAAGCCAAAAAGATCTGCCCCATAGGAATTTACTTTGCAGTATATGCTGAAGTCAGTTCCACTGGCAGAACATTAATGCCAGTGTTACCTTAATGTATTTTACACCCTTCCCACCTTCAGCTACATTGCCTCTTCTAAAAACTTGGAAAACCAAAACTATGTTTAACCCCACTATAATTTAAATCTCCCCAACCCCAGTGCTGGTAACAGCTACTGGGACTTACCTGTGTGCATCTAGATGTAGTTATAGAAAGGACATGAAGAGATCGCCTTAAAGCAACTTAGCTGAGCATGCTGTGATGTGAGGAGAACTCTGGGAGCCTTTCTTGAGGTCCTCTCAGAAGCACCATATACAGCTGAGGAAAGGATATGAATTTAGCAGACCCAAAAGATTCTCACCTTGGTGTTAGGCTCTGTAGTCTGCCCATAGCGATCTGCAGGGCTCTGACTGCTGCGGGTTGCCAGTTGTGAGGTGGAAGATGAGGTGGACTGTTTAGGTGTCTCACTTGTTAGGGAATGGACTGCAAAGAACAGTGACAAGTTCAGTCAAGGGGATGGCATTGTAGTTAGAGCAGTGTTCATGTGAAAGGTACAAGTAAGCGACTGCTGTTGCATATGTGTTTGCTAAGCATGGGGTTTTTGTAGCAAAGGTGTTCAAGTCCTGCAGCCTGTTTCCCGAGTCTCCTACACTGTCAGGAGAGAGAGCATTAGTGCACTGTGGGGTCACACAGTTTGCCACAAGGAAAGTTCATTTCTGTTAAAACAAAAACAAAAAAAAAGCCACTTACAGGTGAGAGTATTAACTTCAATGTTAGCATATGTAGGTGTTGCATGGTTTTGCAGGTGAACCACAACTTTGTTGCAATAAATAGAAAATTCGCTATAGTATTTCTAATTTGTCTGCCCTGCTACATGCCTTGTAGTGCAACAGTTGATTGTGGTTATTGGCAAGACTAGGAACGGCAGAGTTCCTGGCAGAAACCACAGCTAGACAAGCTTCCTTTTGTTTTTCCTGCTAGATAGGTCACAGAAAATTAAAAGCATTCTCAGTAGTACTGGCTAACCAACTACTGTTCTAGCATGCAGAAAACACCTAATATTTTTGTGTACTTGGTTTTCATTCTACATTGAAAGGAGAAACGAGGCTCTGAAAAGTTTCCACAGATTTTGAAAAACTTCAATTGAAAAACCTATTGGAACAAAAAATTATGTTTAATTGTGAAATAAATTGTAGATTTATGGATTTAGTATTTATTTTATTACCTGTATGAGTTTTTATCTCTACTGAAATAGAACATCTCAAAGTCCTACCGTTTTTCTTTCTTATGCACAATGTCTATCTTTTATTATTGTTACAGCTGAAGAAAATAAGGCTAAATGCTTTATTCCACAATTACATAATTAGGTGTTTCTAATATTCTTGTCTTACTCTTGAATATTTTCTTCTCTCATCTGAAAGATTAAAATCCTTTTCTCTCCCTAAGTCAATATCTGTAACACATCATACTTTGTTATTTTAATTATTCAGTAATCAGACTTCTGATAGGATAAGGCAGGAATACTAAAAACGGTTTACACAAATCAGCAAAACAAAACTCCAGATTATATTTTAGTATTTGTGTCACAAGACTTTACTGCACAACAGTAATAGAATTGGTGTAGTTGATATGAGATGACTTGCTGTAGATTCTGATATCAAAAAGGGGCAGAGAAATTCTTATCTTCCTTTCTAGGGTATCTTTTCCCTTTCATCCTCCCATTTCTCCACCTCCTCAGAAAAACCTGGGGCAAATGAGCTTGAGATCCTCCAGTCTGGCAGATCGATTCATCTGACTCGGCCTTTACCCCCTTAGTTGCACTACCTTCTATGCACTTACCCAGCACCTGGTACACAGCTTCTCTTTCTGTGGCCCTTGAGAAACCCCCACAAGCCCAGCATCCTACAACTCCTTCAGGTGGTGATGCCCTTGAAGCTAATCCTGTCATTGAGCACACCAGGGAGTTTTTCTGGAGACCGTGAGAGGTACCGAGGAACATAAGGAGTTCCTCAGTTGCTTGATTTCATGAAAAGCACATTTTTTTTTTGTATTTTCAAGGTCCCTACCTTTTTATGTAATTCAATTAAAATATATTGTTCTTTAGGGGCAGACAGACAGACACTGGACATACACTTGCATAGGAAAACAGACTGAAAAAAAAAAATAAATTTTGCATGAACAGGCTAAAATATGTTATGGGAAAGGTATACTGGAGTGCAGAGGGAGTGAGCAGACTTATATCCAGGACTTTTTGACTAAATGCCTGGGACAGAATTTCTTCTGGTCTTTGGTTCTGTATGCATCCACATTAGTATTTTAATGTACTTCTGAAATTAATTTTCCTGATATGTCTGCTTAGCACTTCAGCTCATATTTTGGATCAGTCTTGTAATATAAACTAGATTTCTTTTAAATAAAAAAAAATAAACCATGAGATAGGTTCCAGTACCTAATGCAATCTAAATGCTAATAGGACCAGGCTAGAGCTGGTCCAGAGTTTCTATCCATAAAACACATACAGCATGGACATCAGGTCATCAGCATCAAATGTCTTGTTACAGAAATCTTTGCATATTAAGCTCAGTATATGTGAAAGTAGATATAACCATAGACAGATTTCCCAACAAACTTCTGTTGTTCCTCTGGTTCATAATGCTGAAGCTGTGTTCTTATTTAGGAAAAAAAAAGCATCAAAATACCTAGTAATCTGCCAACATTAGCTGTTGTGAATTTATAGGGTGTGTTTCTTTAAAATATAAGAAATAGTTCTTACATGAGAAAGTCATTAGCAGTGTGCCCAGAAAATGCTCCTGGAATTCTGTCAAATGCAAGACAAACACAATTCAGGGATATGCTTTCAGTACCTACCTCTATAAGCTACCCACTCACTCTGACAACCTGTTGTTTAGAAATCTTACGGCCTGATTTCTTGTACGTATCGGGTTCATTGGTTCACGAACTTTAACATGGATTATTCTAAGGAGATGGTAAGGAGGCTTTGTTTAAATTTCTGTAAATCTATTTCACGGGATTGAAGTATATGTTAGCTACTTAAGTTGCTTCTGTATTATGGCAAGTTTTGTTCCTCCCTATCCACTCAATAGTCAGTTGCTCTGATCTTAAATTCTTGACATAATCATTAGCAATCCTTATGCCTGAGGAAATGGATTCATGTTTTGAGACTGATGGTTGCATTTAATCTTCCTGCATGTTTCCACTGTCTATAATGACAATAGGATCCTACAGAATAACACATATCTCAAGGATAATTAAGGAGCACAGCACTGGTTAGAATACACACATAAATTGTCCTAAAGATATGCATGTCTCTCATTGTAAGGAAAGAACATCAGTTTACATTAGAGAAAATAAAAACATGGCGTAGTGTGTTGGATTTTTATCTAGTCTTATATAATCAAGCATCACATTCATACAAAGTGATACTTGTCTGTGGCCTCAAGTGTTTGTGGGAATGTAAAGCAAGGCACGTTTAAATAGGTAGCCTTGTACTCTTTAATTTAGTGTCTTTCCATTGACATGCACAGCAAGAAGTTGTTAATTGCACCAGTGCAGTGACAGATGCATTGCATATATACTGTATGAGGAAAGTAAGAGTGAGGATGCTGCATGGAGCCCGTTACACGATTCACAATGACTGTGCAAAGGATGCATATGGGTCTAAATATTACAACTTGTTAGTACTTTATCTTATTCTAGATGTTAGGTGTTGACTCAGGATGCTGTTCATCTCACCAGTGCTTGGACATCTGCATTGTAAACATTTGTTGATACTGAGAACTAAAACATTTGTTGGTACTGAGTACTAAAACACACTGTAAATAATCAGTCTCAAAACATAAAGAATTTTCTCTCTTGCTATTTTGAAGCTGGCTTTTGATTATTTCTCATAGTAAAGAAAAACAAACAAACAAAAAAAACCACAACCCAAACCACAAAAAACCCTCGAGGTTGGGGAGAAGGCTTTTCTTTTATACCAGAACCTGTTTTCTCCCAGAGACCAAACCATACATGAGACTAATGACTTCTGTTTTCCTACTTTGTGGTTTCATAGCCTGTAGGACTCCTGAGTCCACTCCCCCAGTAACCAGCAGGTTAACCTTTCCCAGCTGAAGTCTTGCATGCTGCTCAACCACACAGCTCATGCTGGCTGGTAATTTGGCCTGACTGCTGCCCTGAAGTGGACTGGTAAGTATGAGCAAGAAAATGTTTCTTGCTTGCTGTTTCCTTCTACAGAATCCATACAGTTTAAAAGATAGTAGCACTCAAAAAAAAGTGAAAGCTTTTCATATCGTTCTGCAGAGTTGTAATTAGGCAGTTATATATAACAAATGTTTGAGTACTAACATGCAGTAAAGAATATGCAGTGTGAAATGAGTAGTTATTAAGATTAATTTTACAATTTGCAAGCAATTTAGAAGTATAACCATATGCATGTGTTTGTGTGAAATCAGAATTTTGGATATTTGTCTATAGAGTGCTGGTAAGTTTAGATAAGACATGGAGTTTCCAACAGAAATATACAGCTCAGAATACAAAATCTCTGATCCAGTGCAGGCAGCCCCACTTAATTAAACAATTTGTATTTATTTTGGTCTTACCTTTTCAGGGGTGCATAAATGGCAAATACTGTGTTAACAGTATTCGTGAGATATGTAGACTTTTGAAATTAAATGAGCCATATTTTCTGAAAATGATAAGGGATTAAAAGAACAGTGTACTATTTTTCAGTGTAGAAAGTCTGTTTGATTTTACTTTTTTTTTTTCAACACAGCTTTTCAACAGTCTGTGTCTACTGTATCAGATAATGTATAACCCAAATCAGCAAAAAAACCCCAAATATACAGATTTTACTTCTTTCCAAGGTGCTCTGCTGACATTCCAGAGTCAGGTGCTGTCCCAAGACAGTATCACGGTGTAGAGCTGAGGCATTTTTTTCTGTCCATGCAGCTTTAGGCAGTGTTCTACTTCATTATATGCAATGGCAAATCTTTTTCTGATGAGCAATGCAAACAATTGCAGTTCTGCCCCAATCAAGGAGCTGGAAATGTTTTTAGATTTGTTCTCTGTCACTTCAGTTGAATACTTACCTCTACGATTTCTCCTTCAGTTTTTTCTTCTAGGTGGCAATGACTGATTCTGGCTGTTGCTTTGTCCTACTTTGTTTTTCTGATTTTGTTGTGCAAAGGATGTTCTACTGGGAAGTTTCTTCTGAAGGAACATTTAGCAGTGTTCCTCTTCCGATTGCTAGTTGCACTTCTCTGGAGGGGAGGATCACCTATAAACAGGGTTTCAGCATAACACTATTTCAGATGGTCAGTTCTTAAATCAGAAGATGGTGTGGTCTGTAGCCTTCCACTGGGCCTCAGATGTCATGTCTTCTGTTTGAGACAGGACTTTCTATGATTTTTTCTTCCTTGTTTGTGTAGGTCTTTATTAGTTTACTTAGTGAACATAGGAATTTACAGGTATAACAAAGATGCAGTTACATTTATGATCAAGTGAGCAGATAAAAATGTAACTTTTTCTGGTGATGAAAAATTGAACAAAGTTTTCCCCACAGTTGCATAGGATTCAAAGAACAGGGGAATAAAAAGATTGTATTTGTTTTGTCAAGGAAATACATTTCAAAAACAAACAAAAAGCTACATTCAGTTCACTTTGGAAAAAAGTGGCTCCACATTTCTGGGCTTTTTGAGTAATCCTTTTTTTCTGGCCACATTCACCTTTGTTACTTGCACTTACACGTCACTTGTCACTACTGCTATCCTTCCTAAATTGGAAACATACCAATTTTGAGTCTGAGCTAGGTGATGGGAGAGTATATTGTCACCTCCTATTCACTTGAAGGCCTTGGGCTATCAGCTTTCTTCCCAAGACTCATATTTTCCATGACTGTCTTGCCACAGCAGCATGACCATCTCCCCCAGCCTTGCAATGCCACTCCTTGTATTGCTGCAGGGGGTTATGCTTTGACTGCCAGGCTCTGTGTTGGTCCTTGCAGAACTTCACATGAATTCTGTCAGTCCTCCAGCCTGCCTCGGGATCTCTGAATGCCAGCCCTGTGCTCAGCACATTGACAGAACCCCCACCTCCACCATACAACAGTTTGTTGTCATCGTTCTCTGGTAGCTTCAAGGTTATTGGGAGGATGCACAAGCTTGGGATGATTGCCTAATTCTGTTTTTTTCCTCAGAAAACCTAAACCAGAGCATTTTGCTTTGTGTTTTGATTTTCTTTACATGTAAGTCCAGTATAGCATGGACTTTTAGCCACATACCTCTGATGCTAACTAATATCTGACTTTGTTTTCCTGTTGAAAGGAAATATACCTTAGAATAGAGCATCTTTCGAGGCACTTCTGCAGCTCCCCAGTGTTTCTCAGTTTTATCAAAAGTAATTCCTTGAGCTCATTTGAAAGCCTTCTGAAAGCTTCAAGATAGTAGATTACTTTGTGTAAGTGGCTTGGTAGACAACCTGACCTATAAATGATTTAGTACCTGTCTTTCCAGAAGGGATCAAGCAAGGTTATGTGTTCTATAATTCAGAAAATACTTAACACTTGAGTGAACAGGCACATTCAAAAAGAAACATGATTCACCCAGTATTAGAGGAAATCTGTTACTTGTTAATTTTTTTCTCTTTCAACATTGTTCGATGTTCATCATTTTATGTTCAATAATATCAGGGATGTAGGATTGTGCACCCAGATCTAGAAGGCAGAAGGAATAGTAACAACTCTGTTTAATTGTGCTATTACACTGGAGCATTTAAAACTTACTGGATTGTAAAAACAAATGTTGATTGTTGGGGTTTTTTTGTTTATTTCAGTGCAGCTGGGTTCAATGATGTGCTAGTTCAGTCCTATAGGAAATTTAGTAGTTCTTTTCCTGGGAAAATATGTATCCGGAGCAGGTATCTGTGTTGTAAGCAAATGTATTGTTCATCAGATCATCTTCATATGCACGCTCTTCCCTTGGTTTAAACAAATGTTTATTTACTGAAGTATATTCATAGCCACTGTCTTCCAGGCAATAATTGTGCCCTCTTGCAACAATATGGGAATCTTCTCCTGCAAGATTTATTTAAACTGATGAAAAAACACCGTGTAGTGAACCCACGTGACACTTATGCATGACTGTAGTCTCTCCATCTCCATGTTGTGATAGACCTTGTTCTTGAAATAGAGTTTCACTGGAAATTAATATATTTATCAATTAAAAAAAAGAAAAAGCCTTTTCCAGGATCTGATATAGACAGTTATGTAGAAGATACTTCTACATAATGAAGAGTTTTTACAACAGAAGGACACTGCAAAAGGACTGCAGATCCTCCCAGAGCAGCATTCTTCACTTTAAGAAAATAGTGTCCTGTATTGGCAAGCATAATATCCATAAAAACAATTTTGACTAAATTGCAATGACTGAAGAATGAGTGTTCGGAGGAGTGTGTGTGTGCTGGGTTATGGCAGCTATTTAGTAAATAGGTAAGAGTTTTGTAATCATTCATGTGAGAGGAAAACAAGGACTCCGTTTTTAAGAGATACAATTTTGTCTGCAGTCAAGGTCTTCTCAAAGTCTTTTCCTACCCATCTGTAATACTGCTAAACTGGCTAAGCAGTTGATAGTTGTACCTGTCATACATAAGAGGTATTGTAACCTCTCTATTGTGGTATCTGCCAAGCTTTAAATCACTATTGCCTCAGGTTAATGCTTTACGAGAACAATTAAGTAAAAAGGTTGACATCGATGCCAAGTTCAGTTCTTAAAATGTAGAATCAGTACTCTGCAGTGATGAGAGTTAGATGCATGTGTGAGCTGGTAAACAGATTACATTTCTCTATACTCTTTTGCTTGCTGTTTTAATGTTGCCCTCAGTAAATTCCGGGATTTGAAGTTTTTCTTTGTCTTTTATAATTTCCAAGAAAGTGAGAACCTTTTGTGTCTCTCAGGAAATTAGCTGTTTTTTTTTTCTGCTTGAAGCCTCCCAGTCTCAAAATAGGGGTAATTCGTTCTAATTTAACCCATGTCCTAGTCTCTTGGAAGAGAAAGTTTAGCGTTAGAAGGAAGTGAAATATATTTTGTAAGGGTGGTTTGTTGGTTTGTTGTTTTGTTCTCTGCCTCCATTATCTCTGTGAGGAAACTATATTAGAGGTCTGTGGCCCAGTAAAGTCATTAAACTGGTATTAGTACTGCAGTAGATTGTATTTCACAGAAAGCAAAATGTATGCATTGAAAGCATTAAACCCCAGGTTAAATTCAGGAAATAGTCACTATGAAGTGTTAATGGAAGGGACTCTGAAAGCATCTTAACCTATCTTTGCTGAACATTTGTTTTCTAACATACAAATAAATTCTAACATACAAATAAATGATGTCTCTGTAACACCTGAACAATTTTTGCTTAGACTGTGTGTAATGAAGAAGACTTCATGTCCTCTACAGGCTCACACCTTCTGTTGCTTCAGTAGCCTCATTATTAGACACATTTTCTTAGAGTCCAAATTAAATGTCCACAAGGTAACTCGCTCCCATTACCCTGTGTCATGGCTGTTTGGAGCACATTGAGCAGACAGTGCTTTTCTTTCTCATCAGTGTCAGCTGCATTCTCCTCCTTAGGCTAATACCCTGTTGGTTCACTCTGGTGGGGCTCCAGCTCTCCAGCTGTGCTCATTTCCCTTCTCCCAGCTCTTGATGGACCAGCAGCACCCCTTAAGATTCAAGGTTTGTGGAAAGCCAAATCTGAGACCCTGAGCCCTAAATGCTTTACTGAAGAACAGCTACCCAGCAACTCTACTTGCTTGAGCCATGTTCTCCACTGTTTTCATGAGACACTTGGGGCTGTTCTGTAAAAAAGGAATAACTGTAGTTGTTCAGGGAGGCTTGTGAGGCTTGATTAATTCTGCTTGGAAAGGTCTTTAATAGAACATCTTACAGAACATTCAGAACTTCTTACTGAATTTGATTTGATTTTGATTTTTTTTTCCCAAGCTGCAGCAGAAGTGAAGAAAAGCTAAACAAGTACCTAGATCCTACTGTCTTACCTGAAAGCATTAGGGAAGATGATGGAATTTTTAAATAACTGTTTCACTGGTTGCATTGGGACAGTCTGTTTGTGAGAGTTCATCCAAAATTCATAAAAGAATGTGATTCTTTGGAAGGAAATGTTTTCTTCCTCATGCAGTTGTGATGAAGTTTCAGTGCAACACAGATCCCTATTCCCTGATATGTAAAGCTAGTGTGGAGGGCTTCATTTTCCAGACACTCATGAGAGTCTGTTGGCAATGTAAGTCTTAGATTAGGCAACACTGCACAGTGACAGAAGAGCTATTACATTGGTACATCTCTGTCAGTCTCAGCTAAAGTGCTCTCAGGCTGCAAAGCTGGATGGATTGTGTTCACAGTCCTGGTCGTTTCCAGTTCTCTGAGAAAGGAATACTTCTGGGAGGTATTTGTGCAATAGTCTAACCACCCATTGAGTATCTCATTCTGTGTATACCCTGAGTGTCATGTCTTTATCTCATTCAGAAATGGAGGTCTGATGGGGGAGAAGGAAGAAAAGGAAGAACATGTATTTCTACAGGAATGAGCTACTACCTGTTTTAAGCCTAGGTAAGGAGGCTATTTGTACATGTTTCTGTGCTTTAGGATGTGTTGTGATGAGACAGTTCAGATATAAGGAGTCTGCTTCACTTTTACATTGCTTCACTTTTACAAGTGTGCTTGTGCAGCACACATAAACAGAGTCTACCCTCCGGCAGCTGCCTCCTGATAGCTCTGGGGAAACGACCTTACAAGCAGCAGCTCCCATGCTTTCATCCTAGATAAAGCCACAACCACAGCAAATATGTAATCAAATGCAATGTAATATGGATTTTCACCTACCAGTTATAAAGCATCTGTGGATATACAATGTTCAGTTAGTCCCTCAGGCTTCCTTCTCAGACATGGGGAACAGCAAGTGCTCCCCTGTAACACTCCAGTAGCTGCTGAATCCACTTGTTCTGGTGTGCAATATCCCGGGGCTCAGCTCGCGGTGCAGCAGCAGTTCCTTCTCTGAGCATGCAAACAAACTGGCCGGGTCAGAGCTCCTTAGCTCCCTCCCCTACATACTGGAAATGCAGCCTCTTTCTATGAGAGAGATTTATTCCTGTATTTCTTTATTTATCAGAGAACTTGAATTAAGCAGCTTTACTCGTGTTCTCTGACCAGAGGCTGTACAGGGCCATAAGGCTGCTGCTAATTGCTTGCAGGTAGCAGATGCCTTATATTGTGTTTCATACAGTGCTATAAGGGTGTCGTAAGGATTTGAAAGGGAGCTTTAAGGAGTGGGTGAAAGGTGTGTAGGCAAGAAACTTTGGGTATGTGTACCTCCTGCCCTAAAAAAGCAACTGCATTTCCAACAGTCAGTCTTTTTCAAGTAATTTCAATTGTTGTTTAAAAATGGCTTGATAGGGTAAGAACAGATGGTTGCAGAGGAAGGGAGAAGTGTGGAAGACAAGTAGAGCCTAGAGTGCAAGTCAGGCTCTGGTTCAGCTCAGCACCTGGCAGAAAAGTGCTTCGGAAAATACTAGTATCTCAGTGAGCAGAGATGAAGGAGAAGTTCTCAGAAATCCCAATAAAATGTCATTGACCTGGAAAGAAAAGATCTGTGAACTGGCCATTTGGCTGAAGCTACAGATTACACAGGGAATGGGAATGAAAAAAAAAAAAAAAAAAAGTAGGAAATGCAAAAGACAAAATAGTCATTGCTGTGGAAATTTGATGCTTCACAACCACATAAACCTAATGATCTTTCAGTTTGTGTTTTTTGTTATAATTGGAAAGAGGCAAAAGCCCAGTGCTGAATATAAGGCAGTACTACAAAGGGGGGTTTTGTGAGTTAGGGATCATTTAAGGCACATCTGCACAGTAATCGCCAGTTAGTCCTGGTGTTCAGTCAGTAGAGCATCTGGAATAAGTGTGCCATGCAGACCTATCCTTAGTGCCCAAGTTGTAGGACTCAGTCAGGAAGCTGGATCACTGACTTCCTGTGTCAAGCAAGTTGTTTATTGTCATCTTGTTTACTGTACCAGATGTTCTACAAACTGGTTAGGTTCATTTGGGGAACTAATGTTGTGTTACAATTCAAAGATGCGTTCCCAGGCAGAAAAGCAATTTTGCTTAATCTCCTTCTTCCTAACATGTAAAATGTGGTTTCTTGCGCCACAACCCTTTCCCCTCTGGAAAGAGTTGTGTTTAGTTAGATTTACTTACTACAATGGAAATGCATAGCAGTGATTTTGAATTTTGAGAATTCTGGGGTTTGGGTTTATTGTGTTCTGCAGTCCCCAGGTGCTCCAGGTTGATGGACTGCTATGTTGTGTTGTACTGGGATGTGGTTTAAGTATACACTGTGTTATAGAATTGCATGGATCAAGTATTTTTCACACAGGCATTTACTACATATATATATTTAGCATGTGCAGATGTACACACATGCCTACACCTACACACATTGTAATAACTATATTTGTGTGTACATAAACACATGTTCTGACCTTAATAGTTGTGACAGGTTACAGGCAACAAAGACAGGAAACCTGCTGCCTTGACAATCTGAATTATCAGGCATTGAACTGCCTCCACATGGGGAGGCTTTATTCTTGTGCCATCCCATAAAGAGAGAAAATGTGACAATGCTACACTTAATTTGATGTTTGCTTTATTAATGCAAAGTGGCATTATGTTTCTTAAGTGGAATACACTTCTTAGGGTTCATTGCTGAAAGTGAGTTTGAGGTAACTTGGGGCCATGATATGTTAGATTCTACGCAGGGATTTAATGATATTTAAAATATCAGGAGAATGAGATCTAATGGTTTGCAAATAATATTTCTCAGACTACCAGCAATTTTTGAACTTCATGAAAAAAAAACAACAAACAAAACAAACAAAAAGAGCCATTATTGTTTGCTGCTGCTGCTGTTGCTGCTGCATTGGACTTAAAAGAAATCCATTTATTTATTTATTACCTTGGTAAGAAACAAGTGGCTGTCATTGTCACAAAGGTGGTGTCAGTCAGTAGCAGAAAGGAGAGCGGTCATTTTCATGGTCTAGGGACAGAACTGGGAACCTCTGGCCCCGACAGACTTTTCCAGGCACAGGAGAATGTCTTTGGTGCAGGCAGCTGCCAAGCCACATGATTTTTTTACTGTGCTGAAACCCATTACTGCTTTTCCAGAATCTGCAGGGGCAGATTGTAGTCTGGGTTCAGAAGATCTCAGTGCAGCTCTGCGGCTCTGCTGGCTTCATTATAAATCCGTGTCTTTGAGACTGCTGAGACTTGCACAGGGGTTCAAGCATGCCAAGATGTTGAAATGCTAAATTGTGTCTCTTCTCCTCCAGCTACCTCTCCAAGGCATCAGGGAAGAACGTTTCTGAGTCATTGCTACCACCTTCCAGATCCTGAAACAGGTTTTATGGACTCTTTATTACTTATACCACAGAGCAAAAGAGATGGATCTGTGATCATAGGCTAGATGATGTACCTCTGGGGAGATATTGTACAAAAGTGACTTCAAACTCTGGGCTGCCCCAGGCAGTGATAGATGTGTGCTCTGCTGCTCCTTAAGTAGCAGATTGGTGCCCTATAAATTGCCACAGTCCACACTTAGCTGATAATATTTTCAGGAATCTAGCAGAGAAGAAAAGAGCTGTCAGAGGGCAAGGATCCAGGCTTCCTCATCCAAAAAGAATGTTAGTGCGGATGCTACACAGTCATGGTGCCACTGGAGATTTACTCTCCACTGTGGAGACTTTGCAATGACATTAATCTCAGAGCCTTTCAGTGCTGCCAGTAGTTCAAAGCGCTGACCATGCAATCCAGAGTCTAGATCAGTCCCTTTTTAAACCCATAGGGTTGGGAGAGAAGAGGAAAATATTCTGACTTTTCATATTTGGACTGTGGCCTGCCTATATCTCGTTGTTGGCATACAGCAACTATAATCATTAATATTTGGCAAACCTGTTCTCTGAGAGAGTTGAGAAACAGTGATAAAATGGTACTATCCATAACACTAGGACTGTCCTTGGCACATGTGAAATAGGAAAGGGAAGACATATGTCCTTTCAACTTCTTTCCTTTGCAGTCTAGATCAAAGCATCCCCGGTGTGGAGAACAAGTTTTGTAAATACCAATAACTATGACTCCTCTCACAACTCCATGGTTATCCAGAGCTGTAGATGTGCCTGTCCTTGTTATTAGCCTCCTCGATTCTCATTATCCCTAAGAGTGTGCAAGCCAGTATTTTATGTCATTTGCATTTCTAAATGGTATGTAGTTCTATATCCTTAACAGAGTCTTATTTCTGAACATCATCTTTTGTCCTTTCAACCCACATTTCAAAATTGTTCAGGTATCTTCACGCTGGCTAAAATTACTACACCTTTGAAGGGAAAATATATGTTATTTTCTGTCCATCATCAAACTGTATTGAAAACTACTGAATGTCAATTTTCCAAGTTGTAGATTTTTTCCTATATTTTTTTTTTAATTGAATGGGTTATTTTTGAGAAAATACATTACAAAGATAGGAAGGGTTGTGACTTCAGTCAGATGATGGCAGTAATATATGCTTATGATAGATACAGGGGAATGTGGACCAGCTGTATCTGTTTGGCTTGCAACTGCTGTCCCAAGGCTCAAATGAACCAGAAGAGATGCCAACAGCTCAGTGAATTGTATTTCATTTTGAAGCATTTGCTTTATACAAGTTAGATTACTAAAGTATTAGTAATGCCTTTCCTACTGAAAAGGCCAGAAAACAGAAAAACGGAACTTTTCAAAACTAAGTTCATCTCAGCAAACTTCAGGAAAATTAGTTTTTATCTCTCTCTTTCAGTAGCAATAGTATAAAAGTCAAAAGCTGCTATGTAGAAAGGTTTTGATGAATAGCATAGTTCTCTTCATTAAAAATCAACTAGTAGATCAAATCTACTCAGTTTCAAAAGGAATATTTATTTCTTTTGATTTCATTCTCTGAGAGCGGGAGGGGTGGCACCTGTAGTATCCTAATAAATCATTGAGATGAGTTCAGTCAGGGCTGGTTTCACATTAAAAAGTTCCTGGAACTGGTTAATTTCTTTACTTCCTTATTAATCAAGATACTTTTAATCAGTTTGAAGTGTCTCTGTATAATTAATAAAATAGGAAGTCAGAGCAAGTTTCAGAAGTAGAGCTATGTGATACTATAAGATAGAGATTTAAACTTTGCCTCTTCCTTAGGCTTAATTCCAAATATAACATAGAACCAGAGCAATTATCAGGTCATGGATCTATTTAGTCACATTTCTTTGCAGTGGCCAGAAGGAAGATGAAAAATATCCTGCCATGAACAGTGAGGAAATAATCTGATGATTTTTAGCCATTTCATAACATCCAGGATAAAAGATATTAAAAACAAAACAAACACAACACAAAAACAAAACAAAACAAACAAACAAACAAAAAACAAACAAACAAAAAAAGGGAAAAAAAAAAAACAACCCCAAAACTTCTGTGTTTTGCTGGAAATTTCAACTGCTTCTGATTCCTACTAAGATCCTGGCATTTGTGATACATATGGTAGTGGGTTTCCCTGATTATTCAATACATGTTACCTCCCCAAAAATGATTCTAAAAACTTTTTTAGTTCCTCAGTTTTGATCTCCATATTAAATGTCTTTTTATTTGGTTGGTTTTGGTTTGTTTCGTTGTTTTTTTCCAGACCAATAGATGCATTCCATCCAATAGATGCATTGTTTGTCCAAGGTTTGTTTATGGTACTAGTTCATCACTGAATTTAGGCTTACTGTAATTTGCTTGCTCACAGAGATGCATGCAGGGCCAGTTCTTAAGCACAGCAGTCCTTGCAGATCATATACAGGTTCCTCGGCTATTTCTTTTCAGAAGCAAAGCACATTTTTTACTTTTACCAAGACTGATTTGTGACCTTTTCTTTATCATTTTGCCATGCTCAGTCAGGAGTGACTGAGGTGTCATTTGTCTTTTAGTCATTGTCCCTAACTCCCACTAGGTTCCTATAAAAAACTGTACAGAAAGCCATACTTAACTTAGCTAGTGGTGAAAGCCTTTTGGATTTCACCTTACCTAGGTGACAAGCTGTAGATACTAAAAAGAGTGCTATATATTCCTGTTTTTTTCTGTCCTCTTCTGCTTCAGCCTGACCACGTGCAATTACTGCCTTCCCAAATGCTAAACTCTATTAAGTAACTACCGTTTCAGAGCCAATCTGGGTCCTAACAGATTGCAAACCCACTGTGAAGCAGAATGTCCTTCCGCATGAAGCTGGACAACATTCATATTCCCGACTGCAGGTTTTTTTCACATAATTATCCATGTATTTGAGATGAGTATATGAATTTATGGGGTAGTATATAGTATGATTTGTCATGCACAATTCATGGGATTCAATACACTTCACCCACTCCTGTGGGCAACAGTATTAATTAAAGCCCTACAGTGCAGTATAGTCTCTGTGAAGAACAGCTTGCCCAAACCCTGCTTCTGAAACAGAGAGAGAGTTATCTCTCCAGGTGACATATTAGTCACTGAAATATCTTTTAATCAGGTTTTTAATCAGCATACTTTGGCTTTTCCTTTCTAAAATGTGAGAGTTGAGATGTTACCTAAGATGAGATCATTCCTTCTGCAAAAAGCTGCCTGGGGGAAGTTGGAGGATAAGATATCTGCCAGCAAAATGCATGACAGCCCCTTGCTGGGGTTGGAGCTGATGTACTAGAGTAACCTCCCCAAAGGGTGGAAGAACCTGGGACTTTACAAGACCTAGTAGAGGACTCTATGCTTCTGTGTAGGAGCTTTCCCCTGTTTCAACACCCTGAGCTGTAGCTGCCTGGGGATATTTAGCCATCAGGGTTGGGATGTTACTTTTGTTTGATGTGCTGGTACAGTACCTGTCACTGTTGTGTCTGAACAGCTTGCATTTGTTCTTGCAACTAGCCCAGGATATGTGCTGACAGTCTGGTTGGTAGCACACTCACCTTACCCATGCTCAATCTATCTGTGGTCCCATGCTTAGTATGGATGGGCTCTTCTAGCACCTCCCTTCAAGTCTTGAAGGTGTGCTACTTATGCCTTTGCTTCTCTGACAGCACAGTCACACCCAGCTAGTAAACCCAGCTCTGCAAAGATGACAGACACGTTCTACTTTCTTTGGTGATTTTGGTGGGAGTGCGGGCACATAAATAGGCGGCTGGTGTTTAAATTCCTTTGTGGACTTCCTGTGAAGCATCTAATTAAGGGCATGTTGGAACAGGAAGTTGAAGTATGCCTTTCAAGACCAACTGGATTGATTAATTTACTGGATTGAGTTTCTGCTTCTGAATTCTGCTAGACCTCTTTTGGGGATGAAAGAAAAAAGCCAAGTTTTCTGTTCCTCTCCCATGCAACTGCACTTCTCCCCAGAGTAAGACCCCAGTGCAGCCCTTTGCCTTTTGGCTAGGAGCCTGTCATTGCATCTGCGCACAGATGGTGCTCTGTGAGGGCAGGATGTGCGGGTCACACACATGCCCAGGTTCTGATTTCCACCTTTGCTGGGCACTTCATTGCTGCATCACTGCAAGAGCGATAGGAATTTTAAAGCAGCTGGCCAGCCGGTGCCCTGGTAGGTATTCAAGTTCTGCTTAGAGTATCTGTGTTGGCCAGAACCTCACAGCTCCCTCTTCCACCTTCATCCTGGCTGAATTGATGTAGAAAGACACTCTTCAGTTAAAGACCATTTCAGCTTCTTCACTAGTGCTTTGAAATATTTTCCTATCTCTTCTATCTGTTAACATTGGCAAGTGCCTGTGTTGGCAGACTCTTGTGTTGCCATCTTTCATGCTTTTGTTAAAAGCCATTGGGCTGCTCTGCTAATCTTCAGCTCCTGCAGCCAAATGCTAAATGACAACCACTAGCCTTGTTTTTTTTTGTGGCTGAGGAAGAAATTTTACCATATCAGAATGTAAAATTCTAGAAGCTAAAAAAAAACAAACCCAAAACAACCCCAAATCTTCATTGCCATTAATAATAATAAAATGATGGCATTATCCTGCTAGTCATATTATGTGTGGGACACATGCCGCAGTGAAGAACACTTACCACTGGTCACAGAATATAAATTTTACCATGAAATTTAGCTAGGAGGAGGAAATTCTCCAGGCCACAACACACTGACCTAAAAATCTTCATTCTGTATTGGTTTGGCCACTTGGGCAGCACTACTTCTCCTCTCTCATGCAGTAGGTTTGTTGGTGTGATAGCAGGTGTCTACAAGGTCCCTTGCCACTCAGGTATTTTCTGAGGCAGAGCAGTCTGCTTCCTTCAAATACCTTTAGGTATCCAAAGCTTGGCCTAGTGGTCCTACCTGCAGCCTTTAATGTGACCTTCTCTTTCCAAGGGCAATGTGGCAACCAGCCACCTGCTCTGTACTGGGGGCATCACATGACTGGTAAACAGAGTCAAGCCGTGATTTCCTTTGTTATACAGGGGAGAGAGAGTGAATAGCTTTGTGTCTACATTGTACCAGCTACAGGGAGCTGCACTACTGGAGCTCAGGAAAATAATTTTCCAAGGTTAAAGATTAGTAGTTGTATATTGCAGGTCACAGTCTGACTCTGCCTCTTGCACTTTGCTCTGTCTCTGCTGAGGACCGGTTGCCCTGAGGAAGGAGCTGTTTCTGCTCTCCAAAACAACCTCCCTGTTTCTTTCCTGGGGACAGCTGTCTTGCCGAGTTACATACAGCTTCTTTATCCTTTTTCAGTGAGAGAACTAAAGGCAGAGAGGTTAAATCACTAAGTAAGGCCAAACAATGAGTTAATACCAGCAATGGAACTTAAGCTTGGGAGTCCTTGGTTTCTTCTCCCATGTTTTCTCCCCTGCATGAGGAGACGGAAGCTGAGAGGTGGGTGCCTGTGAGAGAGACAGCCTGCGGGGACCGAATAAATGCTTGTTTGTGTGCAAGTGAACACAACCTCCTCTGTCTGTGCCTGGTGCGCTGAGAGGGAGTTTAGTGTGGGCTTCTGCCATTAACTGCAGAGCCAGATCCTCTCTTGCACTGCAGCTGCTTTGTGCTGCATGGAGAAGTGTGGCCTCAAGGCTAGCACAGCTGGGTAGGAGAGGATCACCTCGGGTTTACCATGCCATGCCAGCCTTCTCCAGGACCACCGGAGGGCTTCTTACCTGGGGAAAGAGGGAGATGATTCGCGTGTACCTGCAGAAGCTGGTGGAGGAGCACACTGTGGTGCTTCTCTAACCTCTGTAATTTGGAGAGGTCTGAAGATGGGGGAACTCATGAGACACCAAAATCCACTTTGCTTCTGACTTTTGAGCACTCTTCTTGGCAACCACTTGTAACAGGACAAGGAGACAAAAATGTGTTACCATGTTAATTTGATTTCTAAAAACATTACATACTTTTGATCAGTATTATTAATATTATGAATCCAGATGGTTTCATGCCAGACTTCAGTCCAGATTGGAGCTTGTACAACTGAAATCCATCCTCTCAGTGAGGGAGTTGCTCATGGAAAAAGCAATAGACCTTAAAAAGCAGTGAATAGCAATATTGGAAATAATTTTCATACAGTGTCATTTGATGTGCAGATACAACTTTAAAACTTTATTACTTTATATTTTTTATGTAGGACTTGTTTACATCTAGTGAACTTGTCAGATGATAGTATGATGTTTGAATTAAATAAAGCTAGGTTGCTTGCATTCATGGCCCTGACAGTATGAGGTAACTAAAAGGTTACTTCTTTGTCCTCCTGCCTTTTTCTTCCAAGATACTTTTGACCATTTCCTGTCTTTGTTTAGCAGAAGCATCCAGTTCTGTCAGTCATGGAGGGTGTCGTGCTATATTTATGCTTTACGCAATATTTGTGTCAAAAAGCCTCTGTCTAAACAGACTCAATGTCAGTAAAAGATGACCCTGGAACAAATGGTCTGAAGCCCCAGAAAGCTGATCTTTCCTGAAAGTGACTAATGTGAGGCAAATGGAAAATGCTGGTCTGAAACAAGTCAGATCCAGCTGCGTGCATCTGATTAAAAACATCAATTGCTGGACATCTAAACCAAATAAAATATGAACCATTTTGATTAAGCAAGACTAGTAAACTGTTACCATTTTTAGGATGTTTAAATGTGTCAGTATCTATTATCTGATATACTGATATTTTCAGTATCTATTTAAAGGCACTCCAGTGTTCAGACAGTATAATCTGTAACTTCTATCCAAAATAATTTTTGTTTCCTTGTATCCAAGATGGAAATTCCTGTCCCCCTTGACCATCCATCTCAAGATCAAATACAGCTGCTTTTTCTGTAACACAGTTTCTTCTTTCCAGCTGGCCTTCTGTGCAGCTGAATTTTTTCAGACCTTATATAAGTCTATTTGTAGTGTTTTCACTATAATCTCCACTCTACAGAATCACAGGAAAATGACTCTCCAAAACTTTTTAAGTGCATAACAGTATAAAACCTGAGGTTATCTAAGAATGCAGCTAGAAGAGAAAAAGTCAAGACAGGAATAATGGTGTCATTTCAAACATAAAATATGATGATCAGTATCCTTTAATTCAAAGCAATTCATGTCAGCACCAACATGGGCATACAATTTTGGGAAGAGCTGAAGATACTTCCTAGAATATAGGGTACCATTCTTACAGTTTAGGATACCATTATTCTGGTTTCCTGTGTACTTTAGTGCCTTCTATCAAGGAAAAAAAACATGCTCAGTTCTTCAGTTGAAAAGAAAATTATTAATTCTTAAGGTGTATGGTTCAATTACTTTGCTTTTCAATAATCATAATCATCTGCTTCTAAAAATTAATTTAGTAATTGCAACCAACCTGTAGCAACAGCTGTAGTGAGTGGTAACAGTTGTGGTAAGAATTATTTCAGAAAAGATATGATACTTCTTTCAAAAATAACACAAAGTACAAAATTAATAATGTGTTTTTAGGATTCCAAGCTGCTTAAACTACTCTGATTTGCTGAGTCTTGGACAGGTGGCCCAACAGGGGATTCCTTGTAGCATGAAAGGGGCTGATCCTACTTCTAGTTATGATGCATTGTGACAAGACAAAAATTTGCATTTAGGAACTAGATTTCTAGAAAATAAATCTCTAGTGAGCAGCTTTGGATACAGAGCAGAAGAGTACAGCAAATCAAAGCTGTATGAGATGCTGTGTGTTAATGCCCACATCTAGTTTTCAATAATTTATGTTAGACAAAAACATTAGGGAGACAGCAAGAAGAATTGCTCTTGAAACTAGCACGAAGTGGTTTCACAACTCTCTAAGGAAACAAGAGGAGATACTTCAGTACAGCAGCCCTTATTTCTGCAACGCATTTTGGGGGAAAGGTGAGCTGGTCCGTTATGCACAGTGCAAGGAATGTCCTCAGCTGTTCCAGAGGATGGCAAAATAAAAGTTGCCTCAGACTGAATCCAACTGTCTCCACACCATGTTTTGCCATCTCTAACAAGGTAGTGATAAGAATAAGTTCCTGATCCCTTTGGCATATCACCCTAAGGTAGACAAAGCAGATTAACCTAAATTTGGCATGATATTCTTCAAAAAATAACCCTATCCCTCAATTCTTTTTCCCCAAGTAAGCAATATAGTTCTGATGAGTGAAGAAGGCAGGAAAGGGAAATGCCTTTTTTGTAGAATAGAGGCCTTTTAATTGCAGGATAACATCCATCTTCTCAGGATGTGTCTGACACTGAGTTTCCTTCACTGGCTTGTGAAAAAGAAATATTTTAGCAAACTTCCTGAATTTTTCTCCTGTTTGGATCTAATTATGTAATTTGCTAGTCAGAGTGATTCTGAGATACTTAAATACACAAAGGTGAAGATCTTTAAAGGTCTTTGAAAATGCATAAAACCTGTTTGAAACAGATGTGGACAGATTCAGGAGTAAAAGGCAGATTAAACCTATGTAGGTCATTAGGGTGGAATTCAAGTTTAGGTTGTGTTGATTTATGTTCTCATTGCCTCTATTGGATGCAACGTTGATATCTGCTATATGATTTTAAGGAAAAAAATATGTTGACTCTTGCCCAAGAAGCTGTGTTAACTCTATTCCTCCTGCTGTAAATCTAATTATAATCTAAATGATATGAATTCCTATTGTGTATAATAAGAGCTGCTTCCTCCCAAGTGTTAGTGACAGGCATCCTAGCAGCTATCAAGGGCTAGTTTTTCTGAGATTTCTATGGACTGAGTGCAAAATTCTTCTGAAACGTTTTTCATTTAATGACTACATATAAGCTGAGCTTATTTGAAAATGAAACTTTAGGTGTATTTGGAGAGTTTATACTACATTGGAAAAATTAGTCCGATACTCCACACAGGTAATTTATATGGAGTCACTTCTGGGTTTGCTCATGATTATTGGGTCATTTTCCTCAGCAGGTCTCTCTGTAGGGATGAGAGCACAAAGGATCTTAGAGGAAGAAATAGGGGACAGCTGACATTGTTTTGCAGATGAAGATCAACACACCAGACCTGCACATTTGTGTTGCTCCAGTAGAGATTGTGTCTGAGAGACGTGATCTTGTCACTATGTTTTTCAGGCTCCCCCTGACTTTCTTATCACACTGTCCTTATTTGTGACTGTTGCATCTGAATAGTGTGAGTAAGCTCTATTGGCTGACAGTGGTGGAGGAATGATTTGGCAGAAGAGTGATTCACCCCATGAAGAAATTTGGCCAGCAACTCATTAAAACACACGTGTGTGTGTGTGTGAGTGCACACACAAGATGCACCCATATCTTTGGAGGATATGGAAATAATGACTAGCAGAGAGTCAATTAAATGCTGCTGGCCCATCAGAATTAAAGAGCTGAGAAAAGGCAGTTGCCTACAGTCTAGAGCAAAGCATGTGATGAAATAGCAACAGATTAATGACTTCAGAATTCAGCCTTTCCAGGTTGCAGTGATGAATCACTGAATGTTTTTCTGGGTGTGAGCCTTAAGGTAATGCAAGTGACCTCAAACAACAAGCTCACAGGCATAGATCAAGGGCCTTTCTAAAGCAGAAAAGCAGGGGGTCAACAACATTGAGCACACAGCTAGGGCTGACCTGTAACATTAGGATTAAATTACAATTTGTCAGGATTGAAAAGTGCTTATCTGTTACATTTCTGAGACCAGATAGGGGCTAAGCACCTATCTGAAAACTTTTTGTTTGGGAAATATATAAATCAAATATAGTCATAAAATATTACATGATTAGTACTGTGCTTCAGGCTATGTTTACTTCATAGACCTGGTTAGTGATCAGGTCAGAACCAAGAATTTCTATTCACGGGTAGACTCCATCCATCTACATTTTAACCCATTTAATCCAGGCAGGCATCTGATTTCTTTTCCTCTCGTCCATTGACATCTGCACCTAAAAGTCTTGCTCTGGCTGTTGGATAGCACAGAATGGTTTGTGCAACCAGGTCATCCGTCCAATAAAACTACTAATGTCACAGAGAGGACTTGGCAGACTGCATTTTGACTCCCTACACAGGGTCTACAATTTTGTGTGTTGCTTGTCCATGAGTCCCCTTTTCCTGCTCTTTTATTCATCTGTTAGCTCTTGCAAGCAGATTTTACCACAGTAGGTGATTTGCTATTTAATACAGTTGACCTTTTACCTATTTCATCAGCAGAGGTGATGGAATTGGGAGACTACTGTCAGCTTTTCCACATACTTCCCATATAACCTTGTGTAGCAGGCATTTGGGCTGGGTAGCATCATACTTACTCATGTTGATGAGCATTTAAAACACATAAGTAGCCCCACTGGCTGCTATGGATAAGACATGTGAGTGAGCAATCACCAACCTGAGCAAGGGTTGCAAAATATTTTGCATAACTTCCCTGCGCGTGAGTTAACTAGTAGGAAATTAATTTCCTTGCTGAGTGGTGTAAGCTAAAATACCTTAGCAGCTTGTGAAGAAAGATACTGCAGAAGGGTAGTGGACTGCCAGTATAAAATTATTAGGCTCCCCATCCTACATTGTGGTAGCCCCAGTAAAGCTCTCTCCAATGCCCCAAACAGGAGACTTCCCCCCAGGTGTCAAGTATGCTGGGTCGAAGCCCAATTACTGTCTCTGAGCTGTGTTCCCACCTGGCCTCCTGCAGAACCTCTCCCTCAGATCAAGCATCCTGACCACGTTTTTAAAGATTTGATCTTTAATTAATCTTCTTTGAAATACATTATTAAAAAGCTTGACTGAAATCCATTCAGAACATATCTGTTTCCCACATAAATTACCATTTTGCCTTATGGGGGTTTGTTTGTTTCCCTTTGGGGAAAAAAGAAAAATTAAAAATCCATTTTTGTCTTTGCCCAGATGAGGAAAATAGGTCATGTTTAAAGAGACCTGGGCTAACATGCTCTTGAGACCCCCACCCCCAAACAAACCAATGATAAATGCAACTTACAATAGGTTTAACATATCTAAGAGATTAGGAGCAGTCTTTGTCTCTAGCCTAGCTAGCGTGCTTTTAAATGTGACCTCCTTTCCTTGCCAGATGCTCTTTGTCTGCTGGGACCACTCAGTTGTAAAGCCATCCTGACAACTGTGTCGCTTCCCAGTCTCTCCCAAAGGACCAAGACTCTTCCAAGTGGTTTCCTTCTACTGAGAAGGCTGTAATTAGCTGCTTCCCCCTTTTTCCTCTGCTTAAAATTGGCATTACACAGCCTTTCTTCCTATCTTCTGAAACCTCATCCCCCATCCTGTCCTCTTTTCGAATTCATGTAAAAGGAAATGCTATGCTATGGGAGTGTAAGCACATTGTTTAACAAAGACAAAATGCCAAGTTTTGTAGTAAAGAATCAACATTTTCTTCCCCTCACATTAAGCTGTGACTTATCCTTCTGTTACCCAAAATACCTATTACCTGTTTGTTTCTAAACTATGACTTCCTGCCCATTTTACTAAATACTGTTATTACCCTGCTTAATTCAGTAGCCTGAATATTAAGATTTCCTTTATTGCTCTACTATATTATTCTCCCCTATATCTCAGTAATTGCATATTAAGTTTTCCTGTCCATTTTTATCAGTGGAATAGTTTTTGAAAATGTAAATCCAGCAGAAATACTCACAGATTCAAAGATTTGAGCTAAGAATGTGTTTTGAAAGAGTATTAGGGAAAATTTCTTGGCTTGTAAGGGATTTGAAACTGGGAAATCTCCAGAATCTTATAAGCAAAGACATTTTTTTCCAAAAATACTATGTCAATGTCAGATATCATTGTTCATTTAGCAGAATTTAGTGTCAGTATTCTTAAGCTTCTCTAAAACTGTCCTGGTTTGGGTGAAAACAGGACTAATTCTGTTCAGTGATTTTACTTTTCAGTTCAGTATTTCTAATTAACA
>JANHFX010019580.1:128310-140457 GCA_027560015.1 Chloroceryle amazona
TTTGGGGAGGGAGGGGGGTTAATAGAGAGCGTCTGTTGGGTCTTAGGGGCTGCCCTGACCCTAAACCACGACAAAAACAAAAAAACAACAAACAAACCCAGCATCTTCTAGAAACTGGCTCTGCAAATTTATGAAACTTGTCTTAGTTGAAACAAATTATGCATCAGCTTTTCAGATTTTCCATACTCAATTATGCAGGCCTCAAAGCTCAGTTCACCAAAGAAATGACCAAAAAGCTGTATTAAGTTATTGCATGTGTTAGTTTATCCAAGTCAAGCTTTGTAATCAAAATGTGACAATTAGCATTCCTTTGTAATTTAATGCAAGAGTATTCCGTTTTAATTTAATGCAAATTTATTCCTTTGTAATTTATTACAAAGGAGGATAACTTTACAAAATAATCTTCTACTTTTTTTTGTGTAGATTTGCCAAGCACACTGTTATCTACTGAAGGATACGTGTTCCATCAGTTCACAAATTTTAAGTCTTTCATTTGCTGAATCGAGCATCTCCACCCAGTCCAAAAGGATTCTGCATGTTTGATCACACTAATTTCCAAGTCAACTACCCAATCAGACCTATAGAATAAGCACCCATTTAAGATTTGTCTTTCAAACTACGCGGAAGATTAGATGCTAGACAAATTTCACTTATTCCCTCTCTACGCCTCAACATAAAGCCTGATTCTAGATTTTCTGGTAAGGTTTTTGCCCTGATATGGTCCTCAGTCAAGCAAGGGACTGGTCCAACTAAATTTAAGACACTTAAATGGTGAGTAATCAGTGACTATTGTATTGACCTTAGATAACTTAGGGAAGGCTCTATCTATTTGTTGGCCACATTCACAGTGTTATAAGGGGGCTATAAAGCTGGGAGGAATATAAAGAATGGCAATAAAACAATGAAGGACTTGGGGAAAAAATGCTGTATGAAGGGAGTGAAATGGATAGAAATGTTTTCTTGAGAAAATGAGGTGATGGGGAAATGGGGAGCTGATAGAAAGATACTCGTCAGAGAATGCATATGGCAAAACAGGAGCTCCTACTATCATAATCCCCAAACCAAATTAGATATCTGATGAAATTCAGAGTCAGTAAATTCAACGCTGATGAAATAAAATGTAAGCTGAAATTCTACTTTCAAAGGATTTGAAGGCAATTCACCTTTGAGAAGAGTTAGTTTTGCCCAACAATAAAGAATAGCCATCTACCTTCCTGGTGAAAGAAAGGAGGAGTTGTAAAATAAGCAATATAGCTTCCCAAATACAAATAGTCATGGAAGATTATAAGGAGCAAATCTTTATTAATTAGCATTATCTGGAGGAATTTCTGGCAGTCAGAATGTGGCTAGCTGAACAGGAAAGCATCTAAGATGTGAGTGGTTTCACCTATACCCTTGCAGAATTCAGGGACTGTTCAAGATCTTCATACTACTCTTTACCCAAACCCAAGCTTATTGCACAGAAGACTGGCAAACCTCTGGGATCTCTGGTGATGAAAGGAGGACTGTGGAAGCTTGGTTCTGCTTTGTTGGTACTGGCATAAGTATATTTTGCATGCACTGATGTTCAGAGCAACAGCAGTGTGCCAGATCCACAGATATTATGACTATGTGGTATCAGAAAGGAGAATTAGTAACTCTCTGGGAGCAGTCATGCTGAAGTTGTGTAGAATCCCATAAGCTGCTCTACCATAAGAATGGCACAGTAAAAAAAAATGGTTCTCTTCTTGTTTGACCAATAAGTCACCAATTTGAATTAAATGGGAGTACACTTAAGCTGTAACATCCTTTATAAGTGGAAAGAGCTTTCTATATAAGAGAAAGAATGGTCAAATAGCAGTACAAGAACACAAAGCTGATATCAACATGCAGAAATAGGTAGGTATTACACTTTCAACTTTTATTTTAAAAGGATTAGTCCCTGATGCATCCAGAGCACCTTCCCATGCACTTCTGCCACTGGCACCATAAAATAAGCCTGGGAGAGCAAAGTGCAGCAGCAGTGGGCAGCAGTATCTCTGCCAGGACCCAGCCCTCTGCTGATTCAGTTTGTCACTGAGCAAACAGAGGCTTCCATTGCATAGCAATTCATCTACCAATGCTTTAAAACAAGACTGTCCCCTCTCCTTCCTTAACTGGCTTACTGAATGTCCACAGCAGAATCTGCCAGTTTAACTTTTCCACAGGATAGTAACATTCAAATTACTTTGACCTTGTGAAACTTGGACTCTGCACAAGAAGGTAGGAAAAATAATAAATGCTATTAGGTTACTTTGAACTGTCTGTTTGCATTCATGTCCCAGAAGCCAACTGGTAGGAATAACAGCTATTAGGGTCAGTTATTTTGGAAAGACACCTGAAGCAAATCCTCCTGGTTATTTGGGATACCTAAAGGAGGCATTTTGTTAGAGGAATGCAGTTAAAAACAGCCTGAATTATCCCTTGTCACATCCCCTGTACTTAAACTAATAGAAGTCACGATTTCTCTTTAGAAAAAAAATACTCAAAAGGAGGACTTTACAGCTTAGGAAAAAAAAAAAAAAAAAAAAGAAGAGAAAATTATTCCAGAATGCAAGATCCAAGGCTCTAAAGCAGCCAGAGGCATTTCACCAAGGATGGTGAGCCAGCAGCAATTGCTACAGGGGAAACTGCTTCAGATTTGGGTGGAGAGATGTTTCCAGGCAGTCAGCTGGTACGAAGGGAGTAGGCAGCTACATGGACAGGAGACATCAAGGTATTGTGCTGGCTGGGTTAAAGGAACAGTCCTCTTTCTTTAAAGGAGACACATCTATCTGTCATGTTGGGCATAGGATACATGTGAATGAATTTGTCTGGGTCAGAGTACAATCTTTTTGCAGAAGGTCCTTTCTGCCTGTTCTTCATCCTCTTACAGATCACGTGACTGAGAGGCTGGAGAGTTTAAGACTATAAATCGTCTGTCCTTGAGGAGAAGTCTTCAATTACAACTGCCTTTGTGAAAGGAAGCTTCTGAGCAGCTGTAGCCTGAGAAAAAAAATCAATGGTTGTTGCCAGCTGGGGTCAAAGCCAAAGCTGAGGAGAGTTTGGCTGCAGACTGCTGGGGAGCAGTGAAGAGGTTAGCAGTGGATGCAGTGTCCTGGACGATGCAATCAAAGGTGGGTTTCTGTGTGTTGGGGAAAACAGCTCAGCAGGCTAGAAACCCACCACAGAGAGCAGGAAGAGGGAAGGCCTTGATTTGTTTCTCTGTTGTAGCTGTCTCGCTGACTCAAGCTGGTCTGTGGTGGCAAGGGCTTGCTTCTCCACAGAGCCACCGCAGGCCTGAAAAAGTGCTAGAAGACTCTTCTTTTCAATTTGATTGTCATTAAACATGTAAGGAAAAAAATACCTCTGAGTCTGATGCGGAATTAAAGATTTGAACTTGCACTGCAAGCCAAATAAAAGAGCTGGTTAGGAAGCATGACAGACATGCCCTCTATTGGAAAAGTGGGCAAAATGTTCAATGTGGGTACAGTCCTTCACACGGAGAGCTGTGATAGTAATTCAGATGGCCAGAGACTGACACTATACCATGATAGAGCTATAAAGGTATAGTACAGTTCCAGCTCAAGCCTGAGCTTCTGCAGCAGCAGACCATGGAAGGGTTGGGATGGCTGGGAATGCCTCACCTGTGAGGAGTGTGAAGGTATCTGCCAGCACAGAAGTTCAGGGGATTTAGAAATAGTTCTGGTAGGTTATCTAGAATTAAACTCACATTCAATCAGGATGCTCGCAGGGAGAAAAAATCATGCATGATAATGATCAGGTTTGCAAACAACTCAATTACTGAGGTAATATTATGGGGAAAATTTCTCATGTTAACCTGGGAAGTAGATTACCAAATAAATTCCTCCAGCCTGAAGCTCCCAAAATGCCTTTATAAAAACACCCACAAAGAAATGCAGTGAAGTAATAAATTGAGAATTGGAAGGAGAGCAAGCACGTAAAGAGTTTGCAGTCACAGTGCTCCAAGATACTGCATACTTATGGTGGAAAACAAAGCTTGGAAATAGAAGATTCACAAAACAGAAATATTAATAGGTTTTCAAAGTATCTTGCTGCAGTGCTTAAGGGGGTTTGTGTTGTTGGATCATTTAAACACCATATTAGAGTCACATTTCCTCTTCCATTTGTTATCATAACTTTAAAAGGGTAGCCTTTCAATTTAACTCTTTTGTCACAACATTGTCTGTAGCAGCACTACTTTATTCTTGTAAAAATCTTGGACTGATGAACCAGTGACAGGCAAATGCCAGCAACCTCCTGGCAAAAAAACACCTTTTGGATAAACACATTACCAGAGACAAACAGAATGATGTGATATGCTGAAAAAATGCACAGATGTGGTTCAAGCAAGTGAGAAGAGGTACTTTGTGGTAGAGCAGGTCCTTTTCGTGTCCTCAACATTTCTTAGGTAAACTCACTGCAATCAACTAAATGTCAGCTGTGAGTTGGATAGCACAGTGCTTTTTTATTTCTTCAGTGACTGTTTTTGATGTCAAGAGCAGCTGTGTTTAGTCTTCTTCCTTAAAAAAGAAAAAAAAAAAAAGAGTAGAGGTTAGCATTTGAAAAACTTGGCTTTGTATGGCTAACCACAAGCAGGGCACATGACTGAGTGCTGCATCTGCTATGTCCTTCAGTTCAAACAGTTTGGACAAGAATGTTCTGTAAACTTAACTGCATTTACAGAATGCGTTTAGAGCTCTTCATTGAAGCAAGCTTTAAATTTTACCCCCTAGCAAACAAAAACCCAACAAACATCTATACTCTGGAAGACGGAGCTGCAGAATTTTCTCCCCTCTGTCTCCTCTCTTTAACGTAAGTGTAAGAATCACATTCCCAGGAAATATTTGTCAATTTTTGGGCAACTGCCTTTCTAGGGTAGCTAGAGCTACCTCTAGGTCTGTTTCTGATAACTTGAAGAAACGAAGCGTCAGCTAGTTTGTACATCTTAATCCTCTCATGCAGAAAGATAGGAAGCACTTAAAACCCAAAGGTATAATTTTCATTTTAGCACTGGTAATAAATTAAATGCTCAAGTAGACTTATTAGTCTTCCTAGTAATGGTGGATTTTTCGCAAAGATTTGAATACCTACTCCTATAAGGTATTGCAGAACTGCCAACTATTTAATTCTACTAATGAATGGTTCTGTGCCCTGAAATAAAACAAAAAAAAACAAAAACAAAAACAAACAAACAACAACACACACAAAAAAAAAAACAACCAAACAAAAACAAACAAACAAAAAAAAACACAAAACAAACAAACAACAAAAAAAACCCACAAAACCTATTTGCACAACTCGCAAAACCTATTCTGAGGCAAAAAAAAATCACAGATAGTTGAAATTTTCTCATCTGCCCACAGTTGCATAATTTCCTCAGCAGCAATGCAAGGTATGCAGCCTACAAAGCCTCTTTTGTAGACCATCATCCAGACACAAATTTTACTTTTTCTTCTGTTGTACATTATTATCTCTTTACTAGGATAGTATGGTCTTTATTGGCTACAATATATAAAAACAAATCACAAAAAGTAGGATCAAAAGGGACCTTCCTCAAGACAGGAAAAACTATATAAAAGGACTACATCTATTTATAAAAATATAGTAAAATTCATGAATGCTTTTACTTTCTCCCTTTATCCCCTTTTGGGCTTGTCTGGGTTGGAAGACAGTTTATGTGCTGGAGATCTAACATGGGTTGACATGAGAGAGAATATATGTGCTCTAGAAAGAGACTCCCTAGCTCTTCCTCTAGCTGCAGGATAGCTTAACCCCACTAGAGAAAATGCAGACAAACAATAGCTCCTGAAAATTAATATTGCTTTGCATTGCCACTCTAGGCTCCCATCACCTTGACCTGCACTCCTTGAAGATGGACTTATGAATGCTGGGGGCTGATCAGCACCTTCTTCCTATGAAGTAACTTCATTGTCAATTGTTCTAAAGGAAACAGTGGCTCAAACCAACATTTAAGGTGTAAAGGACACTAAGCCTGGCACCTCCCCATATAAATGCCACAGGACTGAATTTTTTGTTCATGGAAACACAGTCAGCTAGGGATCATGAAATCCTCCACATTTCCATTATGGAAACATTAAAAATGTAATACAGTAATAAATCTGTTAGGATGAGAAAACACAATCAGTTTGAAAACTCAGGATCACATTAGACCAAAACTCTGTGTCAGGAGGAAAAATGTGGCTGAATGCCAGAGAGGCAGCATTACACCAGGGATACAACACATTTGAGATCCATATTGGTCAGGTCAATAGAACAGTCATTCTTATTTTGATAAAGGAAAGCATCTAAATTAGTTAATTTACAGTAAAAAGCATGCACACAAGACAAATCCATCGGGTTTGCAGCTTTGCACAATCACTATCACAATGCAGAGCAAAGTGTGCCTTATGAATCATAGAATCATAGACACATAGAATTGTCAGGGTTGGAAGGGACCTTAAAGATCATCTAGTTCCAACCCCCCTGCCAATGGCAGGGACACCTGCCACTAGAGCAGGTTGCTCAGAAGGTTTGATGCAAACCTTGGATGCAAATGCAATATATGCCAAGTTCCTATATATTTGGTCCTACTTTCATTAAGCTGTCTTGAAAAGTGCAGCCTGGTACTACACTGGCAGACTGAGAGTGCCACCACTCCCCACCGTGGAAGCTTGGAGACCAGAGCAACAGGGTTCCAATCCTTCAGGTTAACCCCGCAGCCTTCTGTAACTGCCTTCTCAATGAGCTGCTCAGTGAGGATGAATAACTGGACCACCATCTAGATGTGACTGCAAAGAGTAATTAATTACATCGGTTGTATGATTAGTGATCATACTGCTATGTCCTGTGTGTTAAAAGACAAACCGGTTGCGGTCCTTGGCTTCTTAATGTTAACAGGACCCCACCACAGACGTGTCTGTACAATTAATTCAAGAACATAGCAGATAACACTCCTCTTCTGTTGCTTTTCTTGTTTAGACTGCAGTTGCCTGAGACAGCAGGGCACAGCAGCTGGCAGAGCCCTTTCCACAACAGGAAAAAATGGAAATAAGCCACAGGCAGTCAGCACACCGATGGAAAGGGTCCATAGCAGTAAGAATCAATAGTGCTAATGGTATGTCACTTCTGCTAGAGCTAGCAAACAGCAAAAGGGAAACATTTATACCTTTTAAAATGTTCTTTTCACTAAACTGTATTCCATTTTTCAGGAAGGCTGAGTTCAAAACCTGTTGACCTCAGCAACCCTTGCATTGAAACTCAAATGAATATAAAAAGTATAAATGAAAAATCGAAATGCAAACCAACCAAAATGCATGATACATATGTATGCACAAGTATCCTAGCTCAGATAAAAGCATATATATTATCCTACCAATCAGTGTACAGGTCAGAAGAGAATGGAAAAAGTACGAATTAGATCAGTGTTAGATGTTTCATTAAATCTGTCTTATTCCTCGCACAAGAAAGCATGATTTGTTGTATCATTTCTTTCAAAGTTTATACTGATACAAAAAACCCCATACATCTATCACTGAGTATTCTGCAGTAAAAGCATAAAAAGAAGACTAGAATTGGACAAAACATTTGTTACACCAGGAACAAAAGGGACAAAAAAAGTTGTTTCACACACTGTTATCTAAAGAAAGAACAGATCATCATGACCAAGCAACCTCCTAACTGTTGCAGCCATGGTGCTCATGCATAAAGTTCTGCCCTAGTGTTTAATCCACACACATCCCCCTCTTCCTTGGGTGTGATCAGATGTGTACTGAAACATGAGCTTTGCAAACAGCTTCACCAAAATACGGAAAAGGTACTCCCCAAAAATTAACAGTGTCCAGAAGCATACTGGAACACCCACACTTCTTTTTCTGTGTAGCTTTTTCACATTTTCAATGGCCAGCAGCTGTTCAGAGGGATTTTTAAAGAAAAAATTGAACCCAAAGAGTCCACCATGTCTTAAAACTGTCAGCTTCACAAAGATGTGTTAAACCCACGACCCTCTCAGAGTACTGGATTTAGCACAGCATAGCATCACACTTTTCCCCCAGTGTAAAGGAAATGGCATAGTCATATACAGCACAAACCAAATCTTAGCTATGCATTTATTAAAAATCTAACTATGTCAAATCAGGACTTACCTTGCAAAAGACCCATACAGTATGTATGTCACAGTTCAGATAATAATGGTGTTTGAGTACCAGCTCTAAGGAGACAAACCCCCTAAGTCAAAAGCAAGTGCACAAGGCACAGGTTTTCTCAGAACTGCTTATTCAGAGACAAATTTGGAGACTGAGAAACTGAGAGGAATTTGGGTGCAATTTTGTGTGTATTTTTCTAAAGCAGCTTTTATGAACTAGGAAAGTCTTGACCTAACATTCTACAGTATTTCAGGACTGGCTGCCTTACTGGTTTTATAGTCATCTTCCACCACCAGGTGCAAAATAAGATAGAAATACATCCGTCATCTTCTTGAGCACGATTTTAGGCTGACACGTGAAGTTCTGAGTATGAAAGGCTATTGTCCTTTGGTGCAAATACTATGTGATTCAGGAGTTCATGGCCTTTCTGGCCAAAGACCCCCAACATACAACAAAGGAAAATAATTGTATTTTTTCTTGGGACATGTTTCATTAAATGTATTTTTCAGATTGGATTTGAAAATGGTGCCACACTGTAGAGACCAAGGCACAAACAGGATTCAGCAGCTGCTCCCCTGTTGCTCTATGCAGATAACGTTAGGTTCCAAGGATGGGGCAGCTCCTATTGTTTTCTGTCCAGTTTTGGGGGAGGAGAGAAGATAGGAGGAAGCAATATTTTATCAGTAGCACTCTCTGGCAAATTTCTCAGAAACACCAAAGAAATGGTGTTAACCCAACTCTGAAACAGGAATCCTGTCCAGCTGTGAGGAAACATAATGCCATCCAAAGAAACTCTTGGGGAGAGGTAGGTGAAGCTGTGAGGATATTACTTCTGAAGTTGAAGAACACACTACTGCTATTTTTGATTCGTAAACTAAGTCATTGCTTAAACAGCACATTTTAAGACGTTGGAAATGGGAAATTACCCCTTCTTCAAAGGAGGTATATCATGTAATTAAGGTAAACATGATAATTAGAAGAAGAAAAAACAATCTGAAGTGGTTTTTGTAATTACTCTCTAGTAATTTTTAGGTTTTTCTGATCAATGTAGTTAGAAACCTTGAGCTAAAAGCATGTAGTGTGGAACTGGTGTTATTCTATACACCACATTGATAACCTCCCAACAAAGAAAAAAAAATAAAAAATCACTCCTTACTTTATAAAACACCTTTGAAAATAGAGACCTAGGATGATATATTCTCAGTATGCCTCCTGCAAAAAGTTTGGAAATATATATATTTGACAGGCTGCTCCTTTTGCAAGGTTGTTGCCATTGAAGATAATAATTCTTCCTCAAAATTGCTCCACAGCTGGAGTAATGCCTCAGGGCCATCTAAGTCAGACCCCTACATGACCTAAGTAATGCTAAAGGCACAGCCCGCTAGCAGAGAGAAATCCAAGGTGCACTGTCTCACGGAGCTCCTGAGGACAGTAGCTTAGGAATACATAGTTAGAAACATAGCTGTTTCTCCAGGTGGTTTTCAGCTTGAAGGTTCTGAAGGTTCTTGAAGGTTTTTTCTTTATCATTCCCCACCAAGCTTGCATAAGTCAGAACATACAAGGTCACTGACTTTCCACGATCTCAAAGCTACAGGCAGACCATACCCAGCAGAGAACAGTGTTCAGCAAATGTTCTTGTCCTTTCTCAGAGTCCATCTTTAATTAAAAAAAAAAAAATGCATAGCACTGTTGGCAGGAGCTTTTCATTTGATGAGGCTCTGCAACAGATCACTTTACACTGAGCGCTGCTGCAGACAAATTACCTGCAAAAATATAAACTTAGTGGAAATCTGTAGAGGGAGCATTTAAAAAAAAAAAAAAAGTCACATGCTGGGCAAGGGATTTTCTCCTGCTATTGATTCTTTTTTTTTTTTTTTCCTGGGGCGGAGATATTTAACTACTATAGCACACATTGGGGCTTTAGTACAAAGTGAATCATAAGCCAGCTATGTTTGAAGGCTGATAAGATCCATGCAGAGCACTCAACTTCCAACCTACCAGATGCTTGAGTATGTACAGAACCCTGCTGAAGCCACTGAGATTTCCTGTATGTCTAGTCCTAAGCAAGCACCTAGTCTTAATTAACTAGGACTCACCTTGGAGGTAGAAAATTAAGCAATTTAGAAAGTTCTGGAAAATTTAGGTGATTTCACTAGCAATTTGTTGGTATTTGGCACTTTGCATTATGCAATAATAAAGCTTGCAGCTAAGAAGGGGTACGTCCATTTGCAGTCCAAAGTGATTCCTAAGAATGTCTTTGTTAACATAAAAATTAATCGCAATTAATTGCAAATAGTATTGGAAAGATCCCATCAAAAATAATTTTCCCAGAACATTCCTTCACTCTGAAAAAAAAAGTTAATGTTTCTTTCATCCCTCAAACTTGTCAAGCAAGACTTATTTTTAGGAGTACCTCACAGTGGAAAACTGTGAATTGAAGATTTTAAGCATATAGAGGGGCTGAATAAATCGTGACTTTGTTCTTCACTCCCCAGATGGCAAGCAGTGCTCCCTTAAAGCATATTGGTTAGCAGCTGTAGACTAAGTTTTTCTGGCAGTTGTTCTGACTGCAGGTAAAGAATGACACAAACTCAAGCTTATGCAAAAGCCACAAGTTTATTATAAATCACATAGCAAAACACAGCATCTGGTGAAGGGACAGAGGGTGTTTCACATACTGAACAGTCGGGGATCTCTATAGAAAAGACTGGGGCTCTTGACTTCACACCTCTATCATTTTTATAGATTACCAGATAAAAACATACAATGTTGGAAAGATTGTTAACAAGCAACAAGGTGGAAGAACAGGGTCCCTTAGAATAGAGACAAAGCTGGCTTCAGAGAGTTTTACTACTACAGTGGAGGAAATACCAGTCTGGGAGGTACCACACAGCAAAACTGACCCTTAATACAATACCTCATCTTAAAGGTGGTATGGTAAAATGTCATTTGTGAGTCACACACAAAGTTTTCATTTTAGATACTCATGTTATAAAGAACAAAAGGTTGGAATCATTGTACTTAATTGAATTCTGAAATAAATTAAAAATTGCAGTAGTTTGTAGACTTTGCAAGTTAATTGTTCAATCACTTGAAAAAAAAAAAATTCAAGTAGGACCAGTGAAATAGCTTCTACGGAGTGAGAATGAGGAATTACGAGGAAACTGATTGTTAGACACCACCACTTTTCAACTTCAAAGCACATGAACATATTTTCTTCTTTGCTAAAGCTGCTTCACTGAGGAACTATACCAATAGCAGAAGAGAAGCTTGAAATTTCTATGGTCAAGGAAATATGATGTAAAAAGTTATGCGGCTTCCCAAATGCCTGCTCTCTTCTTAGGACTCTCCCCGGTCATCCTGACAAGTACACCATGTATTTCCTTTTACAGAAAGGAAACAACTCCCGGTTCCAGACCAAGCCACTCTACACATACAGTCAAGGAGTTGCACTTTTCGAGCGGTGCACAGTCACTGCCACTGCATTTTCCCATCCCCTTTGTTCAGACTCCCATTACTTCTCCCTGCAGGCTGGAAATCAAGAAGGGTCACAATCGGTTTGTTTCAGACAATCGTAGAGCGCCCGACAGGAATGCTGCCGGCCCGGACCAGCTCCTTGTTATTTTCCGCTGTAAATATCTGCCATACGCTAAGGCCCAGCTGAAACAGGAGGTCAAAAGACGACGCACATCCCACTAGGAGCCTGGCCGAGGAAAAACTGCTTTTCTTGCTATACACTTGCTTCAAAATTTCTGTTCAGAAATAACGATCTAACAGATAATGTCTTTCTGCGGGCCTCCTCCCCAACGCCGGCGGGAATTTGAGGGCAAACACTGACTACTACGCGAAGACACTAAAGGCATCGAGCGGGAGAGCCCCGTAGGACACGTCCGCCGTCGCCCGCACCCCGGGGACCATCCCGGGCGGCTCTCCCGGGGCTCTCAGCGGATCCCTCCCTCCGGCCCGGACAGAGAGACTAGGGACA